>JAOWBH010146924.1:0-12609 GCA_028566215.1 Silene coronaria | reverse complement strand
ACCTCCCTTTCCCTCCACTTTTGCTATCCAAACACACCCTAAATGTTTGGTTAGGTAGGCTAGGCCTACGTAATCTTAATTATACCTATATAGATTATTTTATTTCCTCGTTTTTTCTCTTGTTCTTGTTTAGGTGGGAAAGTTTTATTGTGTGCCCCCCATGTTGTTTCATGCTGTTTTTGTACTTGTATCTTAAATTTTGCAGGCGTTGTATGTGATGAACCCTAACAAGTTTAGAGCTTGTGAATTCCTGATTAAATTTCACGAGGAGGAGCGTGGTGACAAGATAATTGTTTTTGCTGACAATCTGTTTGCTCTTGTGGAATATGCAATGAAACTTAGGAAGCCCATGATTTATGGTGCAACCAGGTACTATATGTCCCCTTTGGAGACATCTATTGTAAAATGTGTGATTTACTTTGTACATGCTCAGTCTTCCTTACATTTTCTTTGCTGTATCTGGAACAGCCATGTTGAGAGGACAAAAATTTTGGAGACTTTCAAAAATTCGAAGACTGTGAACACCGTGTTTCTCTCAAAAGTACGGCTTATGCAATCTGTTTAAACTTTAATTTATTTCAGTTTTCTTAAATAAAGTTCTCTTCTGGCCTCTGGATGTTATGAACTGCCAGATGATGAAAACTAAGAGTATGCTCTTGTGGTAGCTGAAAATTGTTCCTCTGTTGCACTTATTTCGTCTGTTATGTTGGACAACTCTACATTACGGTGATTTATTGTGAAAACACTTATAAATAGAGGAGCAGTGAAAAAATGTTGCATATACCCTAGAAAATTTCCATGAGCTCAGTAGTTTCTGAGGGACATGCCACGTCATTAAGAGTTTGAAGGATCTGATAAACGGTTTCTGTTACATAGATCTCTTCGGTCAGCCTTTCACTCAACTCGTTCCTGAAAATTTCCAGGAATCTTTTATTAAAATACAAGAATCTTGAAAGGTTAGATTGTGAGTAGTTAAGTAACAGTATATAAAGCCGATGAAAGGTGTCTGAAGAGGACTGTGACCAATTTAAACGCTTTTAAATACTTATTTTCTTCAACAGAAGTATTCTTCTACCAGTTCAGATTCCTACATTGGTTTTTTTAATCAATTCAGTACATTCCCATTTTGGTCAAGGAATAGAGCAACACCCAAAACACTCGATCATCAGCCTGGACACTGGGTCCCATTCTCCTTACGTATTTTTGGTCACCTAAAACATTGGCCTGAAAGCGAACTTAGTAATACCAAGTGAATAGAGATAGTGTACTTATTTAATAAAGGACATTCATTGGTATCACAATCTCACGAGGCCCTCTGCTTAGCTTGTGAGGTGGTTATGGATGTCTTTTCTTTCTTTTTTCACATCAAATGCTTTAACAATGCTGTTTAAGTCTTAAACTACTTGATAGCAAATGTTTTTGTCATGACATTTGTTTTTGGGCATCACACAGGTTGGTGATAACTCCATAGATATACCTGAAGCAAATGTGATAATTCAAATTTCATCCCATGCTGGTTCAAGGCGTCAAGAAGCTCAGCGACTTGGTCGTATTCTCAGGGCAAAGGTATGCCCTTAATTTACTGTTCTTTTTCTAACTTAGTCTCCTTTTCCACCTGACAAGCGTTAAAATGAACTGTTCTTTATGCTAGCTATTGTAAATCATATAACGTGGTTGTTTTCTTTTATTGATAGGGCCGGCTTGAAGATAGAATGGCTGGAGGAAAAGAAGAATATAATGCTTTCTTCTATTCTCTTGTGTCTACAGATACACAGGTAAATCCTGCATTTGGGCAATTAAAGAACTCTGAAACATTTCATATTTTTGTAACACCCCCTTTGTTCCCTACCATGGAATGTAGATTTATATCTTCTCTCTGTTATTTCCTTTTGAAATGTAGGAAATGTATTACTCTACTAAAAGGCAGCAGTTTTTGATAGACCAAGGTTACAGCTTTAAGGTACTGTTCTCTTTTTCTCTTCATTGTGACCCATTGTTGCTATTTGGGAACACTTCCTTGTGAAGGGTAGATCGTATAAAAAGTGAATAGTGCTGCATTAGCATCTGTCACTGTTTTTGTTGAAAAGCGCTCACTTATTTAGCGTCTCTGGTGTCTTGTTGTAGCCAAGGCCTTACCTTGAAATTATTCTTTGTTTTCACACAAAGTTAAGTTTCAGAAATTTTGGTATATTTTTTGTTGAAGTGGATATTGGATTTTGGATCAGCAGCAGGTTCAAGAGTAGGTTGGTGGATATTCTATTTGAAGGATGAGTATGGCTATTGCCTATTAGATATCTTATACTCCGTACTTGTATTATCAAAACATTGACTTGCTGCTTCAAGGGCTCCTGGAATGGTGGTAAGGGCATTTGATTTACCCAATCCGACCTGTTTTAAGTGCCAACATTACAGAGGAACTGTTTTTGGATGGCCCATAACATAAATTGTATCAATTAGCTGCTATTTCATGTAAAAAGAAGCACAAGATGTCTGGGAGTTATTTTACTTAATTCCAAGGTAGTCTAGACCTTAAGAATAGTGATTCTTTGATTTCATTGGAAACGGTAACGAACACTTGTGTTTGTCTTGAAGTTGATATATGTTCTGTGTTTATGATTGCACAACTTTACCCTTTGTGGCAAGACGAGTAATCCACATTTTTGAAAGAGAAAGGTTAGTACACCCGGTCGTTGGGCGTGGAGAAGCATTGGGAACCTCAATTTCTCTCTTCGGAGCCCTCATAATTTGAACTAATTATTACTTGTGACGCACAATCGATCAGGTTATAACCAGTCTACCACCGCCTGATTCTGGACCTGAGCTCAAGTATCACTCACTCGATGAACAATTGGATCTTCTTAAAAAGGTTCGCTACACTTCCACAGTTCCACTAGATGCTTTATCATTAATTGACGTCTTGGTGTATTTTCCATCCTCATAGTCCCTTGACAAGAAAGTCCTTCCTTTAAAGCCAATTGGCCATAAGGTCCAAATTCTTCTTATGAAGGTGGAACTCGGGCATTTGGATTTGAAGGAAGGAAGCATATGTATTTCTTTGTTTCTTTTTCTCTGGTGTGACGGAGCTCCGAGGTAGTTTTGTTACTAGTGAGATTAAACCCATCCACCCAGGTTATGACTCCTGATTACCTCCTCTCATGACTTACCACTTAAGCTAGCTAACATGTGTTGAGAGTCGCCGTATTTGTGCTACACACTTGTTCAGAATTCATAGTCATCTTAGAAATTACCCCGTTCATTTGTTGATTGATTAATGTTCTCATAACAATCAGAAGATAATACGTCTACTGTGATGTGAATCATATGATTATTGGTTCTGAATACAGGTTTTAAGTGCTGGGGATGATATGACTGGTATAGAGCAACTGGATGAAGATATTGATGAAGTGGCCCTCATGAAAGCTCGTCGGTCCATGGGATCAATGAGTGCCATGTCTGGTGCCAATGGAATGGTTTACATGGAATACAACAAGTAAGTTTACCGACTCACATCCTACAACACTGCATTTACATATAACCTGGTTTTAATAGGGGGAACTTAAGTTCTCAAATGAGACGCACATAATACTCTTTATGAGAGCGTTCAGTTTACCCATTTACTACCCAATAATTTACTTGACGAGTTTATGCAACTCTGTTTAACTGGTTGTCTCATACACGGTCTCATAAGATAGGGGTAGCTTTCCCTTATGTTTTACTTAATCTATCTTGCAGAGCCGGGCAAAGGAGACTTGGAGCAGGGGCGTCGAAAAGTAAACCCAAAGATCCCTCCAAGCGGCATCACTTGTTCAAGAAGCGTTTTGCGTAGAGCCGTTAGACTACTTTGTAATGCTTTTTTGGAATAGTAAGTATATCATGAAAGTACAATCAGATGAACCAAATGTAAAATTTTCTGTGTACTCTGATCGAGGATAGTAACATTCTACAGTGACTGAGAGTCATACGAGCATACGGCTAATGTGTATAACACTTTACTTTTGGTAAAAAAAACCAAAACATTCTACAGTGTACTTGAAACTACAGCAGAAATTTTGCATAGAATTTCATAGCACGGACAATGTTTAGGCAACTTCAGTCGGACTACCAATACGACCAATGTGAAATTCAATATGTCTTCAAGCGCCCTCTCTCTAAACGAAGTGATTTAAGAGGTGAAATTGCACAATTACGCTTGATTAACACGGTTAACAGGTTGTGAACGAAAACAATATTTCGAGTAAATCATCCTTTTCCATTTCCTCTCCCCTTATTCGAATTAATCCATTGATGGTACTATGATTAATGCAATAGCATGCTAAGTTTCCCATGGTCGCTTGTCGATATAATGTACCAAAAATTGGCCGCAAATGAATGTTGCTTGGTATGAGAAACACAAGATAGAAAACTGAATAACTCAACTTAACAATAGTAATCAAAAGCTCGATGTTTTCATGTTTCGGATTGACATCCATAACAGGTACTACAATTGTACATTCTTACAATAACTATATACCCAGTAGGGAGTATTTTTAAGATCCTTTTCCACTGCTTGGATTTGTCTTGGTGCAGAGAACTTTGCGGCCTTTAGCACGCCTACGCTTCAATAGAGCTCTTCCACTAGTGGTCCTCATTCGTAGCCTGAAACCGTGGGTTCTTGCCAGAGACTTGCGAGAGCGACTCCTTTTGGTTAGGCAAAGAGCTGGCTTACCAGCTCTCACCACTAACCGGTTGCACCGTCTGGTGCCAACGCCAACACTAGTGGCCAAGTCCAATCCCAATGACAGCCCTGAATTCAATACAATACAGAACTATCAACAAAATGGAGTAGGCATAAGCAAGCATCATGTTTACACTACACAAACCAGCGGAGTACTACATTTTAATGGCTTTGAGAGTAGTTTTCCAAATTGCATAATCAGAGAGACAGACATATCATCATGAGGTACTAGTTCCGTCTCCCTCATTTGTTTACCTTTATTTCAAATCTCTCTCCCCGAGAAAAATCAAAGGTAAACAATTGATTGAGACAGAGGAATGAGATGTTAGTTTAATTACTATTAAGTGTCCAATGGGTATACGGGTGGAGATTGAAGCTGAATTAGGTAAATTAACATGACATCGTCTAAGAGAAGTTTCATTGAACATGTTATGCCAGATCATGTAGAGATGTTAGCCTTGTAATTGTCGCCCAAGTTGTGAATTCGTTGAGGGGTTATGGATGCTCATGACTTGGGATAAAACCCGCCAGAATCACAAAAATAGACTCTTTGCTCCCTCTACACCCAAAAAATCTTACAATATGTTGCTCTGTATCGAATAAAAAAAAACTACCTTTAGAGCATGTTTAGAAGCAGTGTAAATAATTTTGATACCAGTGGAACCTCAATCAAATGTGAAGCAGCAACAATGCTGTCTAAACTTTTCCATTTAAGCTCATCGAGGTGTGATATATAAGATACTGACGTCTCAGAATAGTGGCTTTGAGGGGCAATAATGACAGATAAACTCACAAGCAGAAGTGCAGAAGAAATCAACCAACATTCGGATACAAATTTGAATCTTTTTAAGCATATCACATGATATTGTGACCTACTAAGTATAATCGGACTCCAGTAAAAGGATAGACAACTTCAATGTTCTACTATCTTGGCTCGCCTATCAATGCCTGTGCGCTGAGACCACTGACATAAATACGAACATTGCAACACACCACTTAAGGAAAATTGCTCTGATTGTCCAGAAGCTAATCTAGTTCACATAACGTAAATGACATGAGACTCTTCCTTGCACAAGCCAATACAACAAACAAAGATGATACAAGAATATCACCAAAAAATCTAATTTACTCTCTTTAACTCTCAATTGCCCTATGAAATGCATAACCAGTGCTCTATACAACAAAACCGCCTCACATTCCGTTTCAAACAAGACTGTAGAGACCAAGGCGAAGAAATATCACCTAAAGTTTCGTGAGCACCCTTATAATCTGAAGTTAGCTATCCTACTTTACTCTGTGACAAAACCTTCCTCATTTCTAATTGTCACACCGTTTCACCCATGTTTCAGTGTTTCACTATGGATAATTTGAAAACACTCTTTCAGTGTTTCAGTGTTGCATACCTTCGATTCTTATACCCCGCCACTTACGGTGATGTTGTTCTAATAAGGTCAAAATCAAAAGAAGAGAAGAGGAAACAGGAAAGTTATGGTAGTCGAAAAACTATTACGCTATTTGGAGTCTTAAAGATGACATTGCCAACTATGAAATGGATAAAGTTTACCCCTGTACAGAATTACACTTAGATAAGGTTGCGAGCACACACAACTCTTCCCGCCACACGCTCATAGTTACCATTTAACTCTTAAAACCGGCCCTCCTCTCTCAATTCCTCTTACCACCACCAGCATTATGCCCTCCACCCACATCGGTCAAGCTAGAAGAGTGCAACTAGCTCCACCCCAAAAATAATGAGAAATCTTTAAAAAAAAGGCCAAGTTTTTTTGTACAAGCTTCTCTAATTGTCTTACAAATACAAAAATAGTTTCAATCTACATTTTACTCTCCTAACATCGAATCCTCGATTTTTCATCCATTACCTCTTATCAGTTACCCCAATTCACCCAAGGGAAATTAAAGGCAGCCAACTACAACTACAACAAGTCCACCAGCAAAAACCGATAACATCTTATATATCCATAATTAAACCGAAGATATCTTAGTCTAGTGATTAAGATAGAGGTACCGCCACCATTTATTATAATGCCCTCGCAGCTCATTTGGCACACACACAAAAACATCTCCACAACAACTAACATTACTCCAGTGCCTCGAGGGCTCCTGCAAATTGCAGGATAAGGGGGTCGGATATACACAACCAATGTAAATAAGGGAATGTACAAAAAAACATCATAATTACAACTAAAATTACACCAATGCCTCGAGGGGTCCTGCAAATTGCGGGATAAGGGGGGGTCGGATATACGCAACCAATATAAAGAAAAATCACAGAAGGGAATGTAAATAGAATATACCTGAAAAAGAGGAGGAAATAGAATTGGAAGGAGACAAGAAGGAAGAATGAAGTAACCCAGAATTAAGTCTGTTAAAAGAAACAGTAAATTTGGTGGGTAATTTAGAACCAGTAACAAGGGTAAGTGAAGCTACTGTTGTGGGTCTACCAGTTGTTAACCATGGTGTCATTGCCATTGTTGCCATTTTCTTCAAATCTTTGCTCTCTATCTCTCTTGCTTATCTTAAAGGACTCGAATTTTGGTAATGTATAATGGTGCAAAATTGAGTTGAGTTTTGTTCATCTTATCGGGTTAGGTTGTATGGGTTGGGTCGGGTTTTGGAGCTCATTTTTTGTGGAGTATACTTTAGAAAAGAGGTTGGGTCTAAATTAGATTATGGGTCATATGACCAAGCACCAAGGTAAGGCTCAAAGCATACCAATGGATCATTTGGGTCGGATTTGGACCGTTTCTTTTGGGTTGACAATTATCAGGTCATTTTTAGGTTGGATTATTTATTAGTCGGGTTGTTTCGAATCATTTTAGATCAGTTCGTTTTGGAGCATTTCATGGAGACCTACCAATTGGCAAAGAGGTCATTTGAGTGGGGGTTATTTATCGGGTTGGGTCCTTTTTTGGATCGGGTTTGGTCTATTGGGTCACTTCAAGTCGGGTCATTTTTAGCCGGGACGGTTCGGGTTTATCGGGTCAACTTTCGGTCATACTTTTTTGGTCACTTTGGGGTCTCGAGTTAGTCTTATCGGTATCGAGTCAGCTTTGACAAGTCTATTTAGACCATTTTTAAGTCATGATTTTGCCTTAAATGATTCATTTTGGATCGGTTTTGATCTATCGGGTCACACTTTAGGTCATTTTAGGGTCTTAAATCAAGCATATCGAGTCGAGTCATATGGATAAGGTCATTTTGGGTTCGTTTTGACTTTTTTTTGTTATTATTATTATTAGATTGATATTATCTGAATTAAATTGGAAAAGAACAGGTGAAACAGGGAACCAAAATTTTTTTTTTTTTGGGTGAGAAATAACCGGGATTAGCCTATAGATAAAGAGTTCACAACAAAACACAAACTGAAAAACATAAGGAACAACACGTGGCCAAGCCATGCCTCATAAGTCTTGTTCCAACCGCCGAAATAAATGATTTGGCATATCTGCTTCCTTCGTCAAGTTAAGCTGTTGGGTTTGGTTCATTCCAAGATTTGCCAACCAGCTAACACAAGAATTGGCCTCACGATAAACATGTTGAATCTTCACTAGACAAGCCGAGTCCCGAATAAATGACTTACAAATTTGGATCAAATGAGTGTGAGCCGAAGAAAAAGATTGCTCTGCCTTCATGAAATTTTCAATTACGTGTGTAAGTCCGTTTGGATATTGAGCCTAGGAAATTATATTCCATCGCAATAATAAGTCAACCGCTTAATGTCATGAGCTCCGCTCTCGTCACCGTTGCAATGCCCAACTTCTCCGCAAAAGCTACAATCAAACGACCAGCCGAATCTCTAAACAAACCTCCTGCTAGACCTGTACTCGGGTCGGGCTCGGGCCGGGCCGGGCTGACCAGGAGGCGGGCCGGGCTCTCCTAGTCAGACCCGAGCCAGGCCAGGGGGGAGAGGCGGGCTTGGCCGGGCCGGGCTGGGATATGCTTGACCCGGGGGTCCGAGGCGGGCTGGAGGGCCTAACCTATTTTTATTTTTTTCCCTAAAATGGTCGGGCCAGGGCGGGCCGGGCTGGGAAAAATGGGACCCAGGCCAAGCCAGGGATGGGAGGCGGGCTTGGCGGGCCGGGCCGGGTTTGACCGGGCTGTGTACTGAAAGAGCCCGAAGGCCGGGCTGGCCCGTGCTGATGGCCACCTCTACCTCCTGCTACCGATAACGCCGGATTCCCCTTAGAAGCCCCATCGATGCAAATGGAATTATGTTCAACTAATCAGGTTAATTTGGGTGATTTGGGTCAGGTTTTAAGCCCACTTGAGCTAAATGGGCTTGTAGTGTACATAAGGATGAAATTGGATCCAAATTAGAAGTGGGTCATATGACAAGCTGAGTCTTAGGATTGTATTACTATTCGGACTTAATAGTAGATACAATAACTCTTCTATAGGATCCGTTTTCACTATTTGAGCTTGTTTTAATGTTTTTTATGACTGAAATTATCGGAAGAGAATTGAACAAAATTGAAGTGCATTGAATCGAACAAATTTGAGTTGAATTGTATTGAAAAACAAAAATATATTAGATCAAGAATAAAAATAAATTGAACTAAAATTAAATTCAAAATCACATATCTTCATGTAGTATTCTTTCTTAAAGAAATTATTTTATAGAACGTTATAGACTTATTGTCCCTTGTATTTGTTTACCTTTTTTCTATTATTTTATAAGAAATTTATTAAATAAATGATTGCGACTGATAGAGTATTCGACAAAAATGAAATTAATTTCTAAGTAAGTGAAAGTCAAAAGTAAAGTTGTTTAAATGTGAGCTTGGGTCGGGCAAACAAAATATATGCCCTTTAAGACTATAGTGGGCGGGCTGGGCCAAAATAATGGGCCACTTATCCTTGCCCTTACCCGCCCTATAGTTAAAAGTTGGGTGGCCCGAGGGCCATGAGACTCCTACATACATATGTTAATTTGTGAAATTAGAAATTATTTAATTGATGATTTGAAGTGATAAAATTGTAAAGCCGATATACATAGAGGAAAGACATAGAGCCAATATTAAAGACGAAGACGAAGAAGGTATGACTCTAGAATTCTAAAGACTTTAGAGTTCATAAGTATTGAAATCACAAAATAATGAAGAATAACATTGATAACAAAAAAAAGTTGCTAGTACTCCGTATTAATATTGATAACAAGAAGAAGACGAGCCAATATTATAAAAGATGAAGATTGGCGTAAAGATATGAAATACTTGAAAAGGTACTCGACTACTCGTATTATTTTAACGGAACGAGTTATCCCTTGACCCAGTTTTTTTCCAAAATTGTTGTCCAAACTCGGGTAAAAATTAGGATCGGATGGGTCGGGTTATTGGACAGTACAACCCATGAACAACTCTAGCCAAAAGGTGGCCAATTAGATTTGATTAACAAGAGGGTGCTCCTTTCATCATGACAAATCCCCACTCTTAGTTTCTTGCATTCAGCTGCCTCTCACTATAGCAAATCTACTATGCTGATTGTCATCCATGTTCTTCTTTCTAAAAAGTGATTTAGAAGGATGATTTTGAAAAAAGAAGTTATTATTAAGGTGACATTTTTCAATTGGGTCATAATTTGTTTTGTAAAATATCACATGCCCCAATATATATCCACCAAATTTCTACTTTATCGACTTCATCATGTCTTATTTGTGTAAAAACTAGGAAAATTTTGAAATTGACATCATCAAAGTAACTAAATTGAGATTTTTAATGTAAGGGTCAAAGAGCTTATTTTCAAGTACCTTATTTAAATAAAATGGTTTATTTAACCAAAATTTCAGTAAGCTTATTTGCGTATAAGTGTCTGGTAAACAACTTATTTAACTGAATAAGTTATCTGAAATAAAATGTTATTTGACGTAATATGTGAAAAAAAACTAGCTTATTTTAGCAGTATCAACTACCTTTATAGTACAGCTAGTTTGTAATACAGTAAGCTACTCAGTAAGCCCCTATTCTCAATCACTTTTTTAGCTGACTTTTTAGGTATTAATTAGTTTTTCAGTATTCAAAACTAATTATTCAGATTTTAGCCGCATTTTCATCTAATTTTCTCCAAAAAAAAAAAAAAAAATTAAGTTTATTAGTATACCATTGTTTCCTACTTTCTAGCGAAACCCTAGTCTTATACTTGTATCGTGTACTGGTATAAATGTATACTACTAATACCATTTAACTCCACTTTGCATATATGCTTTTTGCACAAATATTAAGAAAACTATATTATAAAATTAAAAGTACAACAAGTAGATGAAAAGTGTTAGTATTTTGTGTAATTTGTGGGTCTTAATAATGATATTATAGTATTATAGTATTAAAAGTACAACCAAATAAGGAAACTTGCAAAGTGGAGTTGAATGGACGGAAATGGAAAGTAGAGTTGGATGGAGGGAGTATATGAAGAAACAATTCATTGATATATGCAAGTTCATGTTCCACCGTGTATTCGATGATCATACGAGTAGCGACCAAAAGATGGCAAGGGTGCGGCGATTTTAGCACGTGCACGACTCGAACAATGTGTCTAATTAGAAGCTCTTCAAAATTTCTTATATATGTATCTTAATATTCTAATTTCTTATTATTAATTAGTTTTACCATGATATCATGCAATAGGCCTTTGGGACCAAATTTTTCGATTGTACGACTCATTTCCATTTGATAGGGACAAAAAAGAAACAGTGTTATGAAAGGCATGCAATTGGCAACCAAGTTTTATTAACTAAAACACCATTTTAGTACACAAAAAGAAAAAAATTATAATTATCATTCATCATCCTAACTGTTATGATCGATCATTGTTGTAGGATCGTAATTATACTTTAGATTATCATCAAATTGGTAGAATGTGATCGTAAGATCCTACAAACATACTAAATTTTAGTTTTTGTTTGGTAAAAAAAGAGAGTATATTCAAAAATCACACTTCTAGAAATTTTCATTTGCAAATGAATAAGATTATAAGATTCTACAACAGAATCGTATGATGGGATCAGTCAAGCTATTGTGATACTAAAATCGTAGAATCATGGAATTGAATAATTCAAATGAAAATTGGGTTTTACATTTAGGCTTGGACAAGTTAACGAGGTAAAAAAATTGAACACATTTTTGAAAATTTAATGCATGATATTTTCTTTACAAATTGTTTGGCTTCAATTACAATGGCTTAACGGTAAACACTTGTATTTATTTTTATATTTAAACCTTCAACTTTATTTTAGCAACCTCGCATAAAAGAAAATTATTAATGATGACAACATAAAATGATACATGTGGAGTTTTGGTATCTTCTCACGTTTGAAATATTTAGTGTTTTTTATTTTTATTTTTCAAAAATCATTTGTTATTTTCGCATTTATTACACGTTTTACCTAAAATAAATCTTATATAATAATACTTGGTTCACTTTTAAGGTATTCTGTAACAATAATTTTTATTTTCGATTTTCAAAACATCGTTTTAATTTGTATTTTAGATTTCAATTCTATGTTTTTATGAAAAAAAATCTGACTTTTACATACATTATGTTCCACTCATTTGCTTTTCGCTCATCTTTTCCTAAATTTTCGCATGTTGAGGTGTGCGATCACAAAGATAGATACTTAAGAATACCTCGTACTTAAGAATGATTCGTGTCAGACCCCAAAATCATTTTGGGATTAAGGCTGTGATGTTGTTAACATATTCGATTGGTTTAGACTACTACTCTTATACGAGTGACATATAGAAGAGATATATTTTCCTTATTATAGTTTTTGGCGATCACTCCAAGGCCTAAGGAAGGATGGAGAGAGAGAGAGAGAGAGAGAGAGAGAGAGAGAGAGAATGCGCAAATTAGGCTTGATATCTCATTTCACACATCACACC
>JAOWBH010146913.1:0-12609 GCA_028566215.1 Silene coronaria | reverse complement strand
CATTTAACCATAAAATGGTTACATATCCCCGTCTGAAAAATAAGACGAAAAGTGTCCGTCTGAAACAAGAATTTGTGCTAGTTCATATTTGTATGTCCCGCAGTGCGATTACAGCAGCATGAGTTTCATCTGAAACATTTGTTTTTCTTTATATTGATCTGCTGATCTCATGTGATCTGCTTGACAATGTATTTTTGCTTACAAATGTGTAGTTTTTCTTGCATGTTTGTTACTTTTTATCATTTATGTATTTTGCGTTATTTTCAGCTAGGTGGTTGTCACGTTATTGTATATGGATAGAATCGTGATTTACAATGGATCGTGATTTCCATGCATGATATTTTTTTTGAAAGTTTATTAAAAACTGTCCTTTTCTGATGAAATATTTTTAGATTTAGATTTTATGGTTTCTTATTAGTCCTCATGTAAGTCGTGTATTATTATAATCACTAAAACTTAGGAGAGACGGCTATTATAATTGTTGGTAGCTAGACTACCTACTGGTATCCTTGTTGATTTGATACTGGATTTGTTATTCTGCTACCCTGTTGTTAAATGGTCTTTGACATACCCGACGAGCTCGAGTCTTGGTATTTCATGACTTTGGATCATTTTGGTTGTTTTTTTACATTATGGATCACTTGGGAAATAATTTCTTTGTTATTACGGGTAGGGGAAAAATTACGTATATCCGACTGTAATTTCAAATATCTGTAGTGACTCGTGAGACCAATAGATGACCTAGTTATTAAAGTTTTGAAGGTTATCACGACCCCATTTTGAGGAGTTATTGACCGCTTTATAGATAAATGGCTGAGACGAGGCCGCAGCGGCTGATTCTGATCAAGTCCTAAACCATGATTTAATACTATGCATGTATCCGACTCTCCTACCTCGCTTTGCACCAGAGCACTATGTCGGGGGCTTGGGGCTCATACTATGATTTCAGTTATATCTTGCTAGTCTAGAGTTTTTTTTTTGTTTGGCTGGTTAGAACAAGTGAATGACATAATTCTAATGTTGCAGAGCAATCTTTGTGACATTACAACATGTCCCTTGAAACATACATCTGTATGACACTGTTCATCCCGGTCTTCTGAGAGTCCAAGGTTTGTTTTCTCATTGTCTTTAATAAACTATGGTTTCTCAATGTTCTTTATACAATTATCGCTCACGGTCACGTCTATATAGATGATGAAATAAAACCAACCCAACCTGAATAACTACCCAACAACCCGAGTTAGAACCAAAATGTTAACAGACACGGTACTGACCCGCAACTGTTACCAACTTTGTTGGACCTAATAGACTGATTTGAAACCACTCAACTAGAATATAACCTTGACAGAGATTGGTACCTGATTTCAAAATTTCACCATCATACTGATAGTCAAGGACGGCTCAGTAGCATTACATTTGGGTTCCTGGTTGCAGGAATATATTTAGTCCATAATCTATCGAGTCATCTTTCATCCCTGGGTTTCACGAAACTATTGGAGGATTCGGAGTCATATTAGTAGTCACTGAGGCAAACTCTGAATACGAATATGACCTCCTAGACGGAGGTGCTTTCGGCCTAGTGAAAATCGCTTACATCCCAAGTCGAGGTGGATCTAGACTCATCAGAACTTTAATTGCAAGTAGACTCGAGCCTTACCTTGCCCGATTACCCCCTCTGCATTCATTCAAAAAGATTAATTTCAAAAGATGTCTGCTTTTACTGTTCACTGAAAGTTTTTTTGTCTTCTGATTTTGTCAAAAGCCAATGAACAAAGTTTTGTAAATGAACCTATTCAAGGCAAAAAAAATGGGATTTATATTTCAAATGTACTTAATCTTAGAGCCAAATCATCCCAAATGCCCAAAATCCAAAAGTTGTTGAGTTGATGTGACCTTTGGAACTACATATTGGGTGAATTGAGAAGGAAGTTGGTGGAATTCTGATTTGGGCATTTGGCGTATTATAAATTGTAAAGGGTATAGATAACACCTGAAAATTCTTGTGTCACTTTATTCCTTAAAATTGAAGACCATTTTTTACTCCAAACTCAATTTACTCCACTTGATATGAGTATCAAAATGTAAGACTCGTGGGTAGTAAAATGTGAGTGGGAAAGTGAGTCCTATATATTGTTGTATAAATTTTGGAGCCTGAATATTAGTCTATAAATAACAGGTAAGAAATAGGAGAGTTTAGATTGAGTCTTTAAAATAAAATAACAAATCTTAGGACTCATTTTCCATTTTCGGTTAATTCTACGATCGCATATTCGCATATACAAGTATTGATTATAATGGTCTAATAAGCATCATGGGGCTGCTATACATAACTTGTCAATAGGAAATTAAATAATTCGTAGTTGACCAAAATGCTGACATTATTTTGAGTCATTGATTTTAGCTTTATGATGATATGGTTTTACGTGGAGAATCGAGCGTGTATTTTGCTTTCGAGTATTCTTTAGCATGACTTTTGACTGCTACAGTCCCTATTTCCTGTCTCTGTTCATTATTACGTAATACGTAGTCTTGGATATATTCAATACGGACTATTTTTTTTGTCCGATATTTTTGTCACAAATTCTTACTTGTGACGGGAGGTATCCGTCTCTTGTAAGAGACAGATACCGTTTCCCCTTACAAAAAACCCATTTAGGGTGAGTGGAGAAGCACATGGGGGGTCCCTCTTTATCCCTCATTTGTCCCCTCTACCCATTTTCTCTCACAAACTACCCGTTACAAGATCCGACCCGTCATAAGCAAGACTAATTGTATTTTTGTGATGGTTAAACCGTCTTAAGTTTGACTGATATACTCCACAACATTAAAATCGGATGACTAGTAAAGTCAGGTGAGAGCAATATAAATGAGATGAAGAGAATCACGGTCTCATATAAAATAAGTTATAATCTCTATCTTATTTTTATTTATTGAAGTGACGGATAATTATCTTGTATTTTTTTATTCAAGGACCCACTTGAGAAATCTAATGTGATCATCATGTGAAGGAGGGGTGGTGTATTATTGTATATCCAACCCCCTTACCCGGGTTCGAGTGAGAGTGATGTTAATGCAATGCTCTAGTTCCTAAATAAAAAAAACGTGGGTCTAACGTAAGAGCTGTCGACAAGTTATCCATTCTTCTATATAAACCCTGAAGTCCTGAACCATATTAAACATCCTCATCATCACCTTACCCATAACTAGTTCACAGTGAAGGTAAAAAAAATGGAGGAAATTAGTAGGAAATTAATCAATTCCGATGTGTATCGAGTTGAAGATTATGGCTTCCCAAAAGCAATCCTTAAACGAAAACCTCATCGTACAATCGTTAAGGGTCTCAAATTACTTAACCAAATTGTCAAAACTGTTGCACCAACAACCAGTTTCACAAATTTCTCAATTCTTACCCAAGAAAACAATCTCCCTCTTGATTTGTTTGCCTATGAGATACTTGCTAGGCTTCCTATCAAATGCTTGCTTCGACTTAAATCAGTTTCGAAACACTGGTTCTCCACTGTCTCTTCTTATGAATTTGGCAATATTTATTTTAAAACCCGTCTTTCAAATCACCTTCCGTCATCTCCCGTAGACTACCTAGTCATTCAGGTAGCTTCAAAGTTCTATCTTCTTTCTGTTCAAGATGATAATGTAGTTCTTGACTATTGCTTAGTTAAACTAGAGCTGAATTTTGACAACCATGGTGAAACTGAAAATGAGAAAGAAATTGAACTGGTTGGTTCATGTAATGGGTTAGTTTGTTTAGCTAATTCCTCGTCATCCGGTGATTATTTTTACTTATGGAACCCTGTCAGTTACGATTTGCGCAAATTTTCAGACCCCTGTTTTAGTTCCTGTGATAGTATTGTGTCTTGGGGATTTGCCTACGTCTCCAATTCTGATGACTATAAGGTTGTCAAAATAGTTCAAGACTATGACCTGCTAGAAATAAATGTGTCCATCTTTTCCTTACGATCCAGGGAATGGAAACGAGTTCATGATCACGGGCTTGACCCGAGTCTCTCTTTAACCAAAACCAACCCAGGTGTTCTGGTTAACGACTCACTTTATTGGATCATGGTATCAAAAGGCCCTCTTGAGAAACGGGTTGTCGTTCGTTTTAGCCTAACTCTTGAAAAGTTTGAGGAAGTGCCTAGTTTAGAAGTCCCAAGTAGTAGGGATCATTTCTTGTGTGTTATAGGAGGGTGTTTGTCCACGTACAATCTGAACATCCGTCACGAGGCTGATCTCTCCATATTGAAGCGACCTGGAGAAGTGAAATCCATTACCATATCCTCGGGTTCAGAGAAATGGGCTTGCTCTGGGTTGGTGGGACCCACCAAGACTGGCAAGTATTTCGTCATCTCAAAGGGTTCAGAGCTAGCACTGATGGATCCGGGTTTGTCGGCTAAAGACCGGACCCCTCTTGTGACATTGGAACAAGCTGACAGACTTTGTATAGTGAGTTATGTTCCAAGTTTGATTTCACCATTTTCTATCTGAGATTATGTTCAAGTGCTCTGTTTTGTATTCCTCCCTTCTTTAACAAGTCTTGATGTCTTGTAATTTATATCTTATCATACGGAGTACGTTATATCTTGTCATGTTCAGATTTCGAATGCAACAGTTTTCTCATGCGGAGGAGTAAGGATCCTCTCCATTTCTTGTCAATTACCTCTAATAGGTTTATATTCTATATTATTTCACTCCCACGTCATCATCCGTTACTTCCGTTTGTGACCATTAGATCAGGGAGTATGTTATATCTGATTCTCGAATCTCGACAGTTCGACAAGCCGCGATTGTTCGCCACTATTCATTATTTTAGGCTAACAGCGTGAACTATATTATGGCACAATATAACAGTGTCTTGATATACCAAAATTCACTGTTTTAATTTACCGAGGTGAAGTCATTGTATTTACCCATGGGCGAACATAATGTGTAAGACGCGTGACCTTCAGTAACGGTGTTAGGATTACACATTAGAATTTAGAGAGGAATATACAATCGAATTGGCCTGAACATTGTTGACCTGATTTGAAACCATCCAATCTAAAAAAGAACCAAGTAAACTTAAGTATAACTGAACAAAAAAAACTTAAAATGACTAGTTTAAAAATACAGTATATTATTTATGTTAAATTAAAGAATCAACAATTAAAAGGTTTTTCTCCGATGACAACTAATATTTAGGCCTTCTAAAGGGTTGATGTTTGGGGGAGCTATTCAAAATTCCACATAAGCAATTCTTCATAAGTTAGACGACAATTTTTTTTAATGGAATTCTTAATTTGGTGTCATGTTACAAGAAATGATAAATTTCATAGGTTATGATTTTGTTAAAATAAGAGCATTTAACCAAATAAATTAAATGTCACCTGTATAAAACTTTCTTTACAGTTGTCAAAAAAAAAAAAAATGTCATAAGTGCTTTTCTGGCAAATTAAAAAAATGTTAGGTACTAGATTTGCAAGAGGCCTAAATGTAGGAGTACCTTATACAATCTAACAAAGAAACTCATAATCAAAACTCCATTAAAAATAGGTACGTAATTTTCTCTCTCTTAATCGGTAGCCTGAAATAGCTCTACCGGATTAACTCGAAAATGACTTGATCAACCTATCGAAATAAACCCGAAACACCAAAAGACCCGACCCAACCCAAATTAACCCGAAAAATATCTGGCACCCGAATTGATCTGATTTGAAACCGACTTACCTTTATCGGCTCAAGATATAACTCAAAGTTGTCAGGATCGGGATTCAACTTTGAATCGATGGGGAGGGTAAGATCAAATCGGTAGAATCGGATCGTAGAATCGTAGGATTCTACAAACTAACTAAATATAATTTTATATTTGGTAAAAACCTATAATTGAAGATCAAAATACATATTTATTCATAAAATATTAATAATTAATGAATTTAATATCCTTGTATGAACATATTTCACGAAATTCGAGTTACAATGTCATTATATAAAAATATGTAATAATTTATTTCTACTATGAAATCGGATCGTAGGATTGTAAGATCGTAGGAACGTAAGATCGTAGGAACGTATTACGATCATATCTCTAGAAATTTTCAAATGAATAGGTCCGTAAGATTCTGCAACCATGATAGAATCGTAAGATCCAGGATCGGTCAAGCATTTTTAGATCGTAAAATCGTAGAATCGCAGGATTGAATCGGGATTCTGACAACAATGATATAACTCACTCACATAAAATACAAGAGGTAAACCACCAATTAGGATTCTCTCCATTTATTCTTCTCTCCATTTCCTTCCATTTTCTCTTAACAATCCGGATTGTATTTTGTAAACGATCTCACGGTGCAAGTGTTGATGAGATGAATGAGTAATAATAATTAAAAATAAAAATGTGAGAGAAAATAGACAAGAAATGGAGAGAAAGAAATAAAGAGGATCCTTGCTCGATAAACCACAATGGTAATCAAAATGAACCGATTGAAATTGAACTAAAATCAAAACTAGAGTTACAATCAATAACACCAATCCTATTTAAACTGATCTAAAACCCTAACAAATTGATACCCCATTTCGTATTTCTGGGAAGATCACTCACTCACTCACTCACTCACTCACAAGAGGGAGAGCAGAGTACCGACGATCGGCGACTACTCTCGCCTCTGATTTCAGGTTTTAGGGTTTCATGCTTTGTTGATTGATTTGGGGGAAATCATCGTCAATTTTGTGTTTCTTAATCATTCTAGTTCAGTTAATTACATCGTAGTTCATCGATGACAGAGAGTAAGAAGAAGCATCTGATTCCGCAACAAAGTTACCTTTCTGATGATCTAATTATTCAAGAAATACTTACAAGATTACCCGTCAAATCAATTATTCGATTTAAATCGGTTTCCAAACAATGGTATTCTACTATTTCTTCTTCTGATTTCGCCAATGCCCAACTTGTCAGATCCCCCTTCCCTCATTCTTCTGCTCCTGTTGACACATTGTTTATCCAGTGTAATAATAATAGTTACATTTTCTCTTGCGATGCTAATTTTGAAGATAATTTAGTTAAGCTAGATGTCGACTTTGGGGTCGGAAAAGATCATCTGGAACTTACTGGGTGCTGCAATGGGTTAGTTTGTTTAACCGAATGTGATGGCGAATACTTCATTTTATGGAATCCGGCTACTCGTAAGCTGCACAAATATGAGTCAGATGGGTATTTGAAGCGTTTTGATGCACTAAATCGCCCTTATGTAGTCTATGGATTTGGGTATGCATCCAATGTTGATGACTACAAATATGTTCGAATTCTGTCAGAAGAAAGGGGTAATGCGGAAAATACTATTGTTCACATCTTCTCTCTTAGGAAAAATAGGTGGAGAGAAATTGATTTTGGTCATGACCCTCTCTTAGTTTATAGAAACGCGGTGCCTATTAATGACAAATTATATTGGGCTGCTATTAGTAGCCGAGATGGTGATTCAGTTGTTAGCTTTGATTTAGGAAATGAGAGGTTTGAAATAATTAGGATCAATTGCGTTGAAAGGTACGTCTTAGGAGTTATGGGAGGGCGTGTGAGCATCTGCAACTGTATGGGTGACAAGTTAATGAATATATTGGAACCTCCCTCTATACTGAAATCTATTTGTTTACCAGAGGGGTTCAGGTTAGACATATCCTCTCAAATGCTTGGGTTTACAAAGGCTGGCAACTTTTTTGTGACGGATCCTTTAAATGATGGGCTGGGTTCCGGGAGTAGAACACTAGGGTTTGTTGACACACTTACAAAACCTATGCGATACTCAACACTTTTGAGGTTTAATAAGTTGTTCAAAATTGCAATATATTTCCCAAGCCTGGTTTCACCCTTTCCGATTCTAGAGCCTTTGGAGGCATAAATACAATGCATTGTGCGCTCTTTATAATTTGGTTGTAGAACTCTATGTGACTGTGTTAGTGTGTTGTACTTCCTTAGAGTATTTCTGTATATTTGGTTCCATCTTCATTTACTTGTATTAGGTGTGTAGTAAGCCCGTTTTAAGTATTAGATTTATTGCCAGACCAACAAATATGCTTATTGTCAGATGGTCAGACACATAAAAAATGTGTTTTCGAGGAACTGTTTTGCTCTAGTTCAAGCGGGACTCATCAGCATCACTAAATGTTTTGTCATCTTGAAGGATTTGGAGCTAGCACACATGACGCATGAATCCGGATTCATCAACTAGATAGGGATTTTAGTGAGCTATGTTTGAAATGTGATCTCACTTTTTTTGTTATTGCTTTTTGTCGACCGGCTTGATGAGTCAAAGAGAAGAACAAAGTTTGCGTAGTTTTTTGGATGGGCTGAGAGTGGGAAGGTTGATTGCAGACAAATGATGGAAGTCTCTTGCTAGCTGACCCAAATAAAATCCCGATAAATTATAAGCCGTTGGTGAAAGATTTGGGTTACATTGAGACAGTGGGTTTCGTTCGGAGTGCTGTTTCTCCCTGTCTTTGAATGATCGGGAGGTACAGAGTGGCTACGATGAAATGGTAAAGCAGAAGCTTCTGCAATGATATCATTAAATTCGTCATGGTTGTACGGATTTTCATTTGTACGGATGATATGGGATATAGATGCAATGCACTTCCTAGAGCATGTTGTAAACCTGTAAGCATTTGTACACTGTACTCTGTTTCAATTATCCTATTGTTTATTAGTTCGAAGTGCTGTTTCTCCCTTTCTTTGAATGTTCTAGTACTCAAGTTTCTACATTTTATTTGTTTATGCAACAGCTAGTTCATATTGTATCTCCTGCAGTGCGATTATAGCTCAGTCTTTGTTAGTCAAAATCTTCTACGTTAGCATTTAGCAGCATGAGTTTGATATGAAATACGGAGTATTTGTTTTTCTTTATATTGATCTACTGATCTTCTTGACAATGTATTTTTGCTTTCAACTGTGTAGTGTTTCTCTCATGTTTGTTACTTTTATCAGTTATGTATTTCGGGTCATTTTCTGCTAGGTGGTTGTTACGTTATTGCATATAATGATAGAAATCGTGTTTTCTGAGATATAGACTAAGTTAGTTATACCAACTAAGTTAGTTACAAAAGTTGTTAGACTCTAATTGGGTATTAAGTCGGTTAAGTTTGTTAGAATCAACCGACCTATAACCACTATATATACATCAGACTTGTATTCATAATTGATGAATAATAATAATCTTACAATTCTATTCTTTCTTTACCTTGAATTCTCAATTACAATATTACAATCAATATTATTTCATATGTTTTACAGTGGATCAAAAAATATAAAATACTATATGTCATAACATTTTGAAATGTTTTCGTGAAACTGTCTTTTTCCGATGAAATATTTTTAGATTTTATGGTTTCTTATTAGTCTGCGTGTAAGTCGTGCATTGTTATACTGGTATCCTTGTTTGTTGATTTGTTACTGGATTTGTTATTCTGCTTTTTTTTTCTTCTGAAAAGTGTTATTCTGCTTCCTGTTGTTAAAGGGTCTGTGACATATCGATGCGCTTGAGTCTTGGTATTTCATGACTTTGGATTATTAGGTTTTTTTTTTTACATTATGGATCACTTTGGAAATAATTTCTTTGTTATTACAGATAGTGGAAAAGTTACTTATATATGACTATAATTATAATGGTCTCATATCTACTTGTTATACGCTTTATGGTTACAGGTTATACGGCTTTACGTGGAGAATTGAGCGTGTATTCTGCTTTCAATTCTTTAGCTTTTTGGATCTGCATGACTGCTACTGTCCCTACTTCCTGTCTTTGTCCATTATTTATGTCATTTATGTGTATTGATCTCTCCGTCTCCTCTAGTAAAATGATATTTAATCATTATTCAGTGCTAACTACTTGATTCAATTTGATTATTAAATCATTTCGGGTCAAAATCTAAACCATTTAGAGGATTAGAGAGAGGAAAAATGGAGAGGATTTCAATCCTCTGTGAAGGGTGTGTGTTATAGTATATACTCCCTTTCATGCGGAATAACCCTCCCTATTTGGGAGGGGCACAAATATTAAGGAAACGTAATAAACAAAGGAAAAGTAATGTGTGGGGGTAAGATAATTGGAGAAAGGGAAGATATTGTGGTGTATTATTTTGAGATGAAGTGATTAAAATAAGTATTGTTGTGGGGGTAAAATGATTAAAATAAGATAAAGTATGTGTATTGTGGGGTATTGTGGTGGGATGAAGTGATTATAATAAGTATAAAAGTTTACCAAAATAGGAAAAGGGGAGAATATTGTGAATAGATGAATTAGGAAAGGGGGAGAGTTATTTAGCAGTAAGTCTTGCTTGCGACGGGTCGCGGGTTGCGACGAGTAGTTTGTGAGAGGAAATGGGTAGAGGGGACAAAGGAGGGTCCCCCCATGTGCTTTCTCACTCAAGGCAAATGAGTTATTTGTGAGGGAATATGGTATCCGTCACAAATAAGTGACGGACACCTTCCGTCACAAATAAGAATTTGTGGTTATTTAGAATGGGAGGGAGTACAACATTTCGACTCCCTTACCTCAATTCAAGTGAGCATAATGTTAATTAGCAAGTCTTGCTTAAGACGGGGCAAATACTACTACCTGGTGGTATTAAAGACAAAAATTTTCATTTACTAGGATTCTAGGAATTTGCGATATAATTTGGTATGTATTTGACCCATTTTAAGTTTAAGATAAATATTATCCGTCTTAAATAAAAATTTAGGTTGTTGTTTAATGCAGTAATACATTATATTGATTGGTTTAAGTATTCAAAAAGGTGGGGGTGTAAGTGTATAACAAGTAATCAATAAACTGTTCTATATAAACCCTGAACCATATTAAGACTTCCTCAGTCATCACCTCACCCATAAATGGAACACATTAGTAGGAAACAACATGTATGCTTTTTACTGTTCCCAAATGGAGTGTCTGCTGTCTTTTTATGTTCTGAAAAGCCAATTAACAATACTCCAGGACTAGACTTGGCAAAATTGCCTTGCATATGAACCAACTTGAATAACCTAATCCGAACCCGACCCGACATCAAAACTAAAAACTCGAATTTGCCCCGATCTAGTGTAACTTGGCCCAAATTTCTGCTGCTGCAAAGTGATTATCCACAAATAGCTTAATCCGAAAATGATCGAACCGAAATTGAAATGACTCGACCCAAATCTGACCTGGTTGACCTGTTTGTCAAGTCTATCAAAGACCCCCAACCCATGATAAGTGAACCTATTTTGGTAGTGTTTGAATCACGAAATTGATTTTATTTTCATGATTTTTAATATAAAATTTTTGCTTGTTAACTTTTGGATTGGCATGATTTAACAATAAGAAATTAAATATTCCGTAGTTTTGACTTCTGACCAACATGGTGACATTTTCATGAGTCATTGCTTTTAGATTTTGGTGACATGGTTTTTACGTGGAGAATCGAGCATGTATTTTGCTTTGGAATTCTTCTTGTTTAGATTTGCATGACTGGCTGACTCCTACATTTCCTAAGTTTCACTAATATCTTCTCGTATAGTTGGTCATCTTTAAGACCGCTTTAATTTAAGATTTATTACATCCACAATATCAGTTGACTAGTAAAGTCAAATGTGAACAATATACATAAAATGAAGGTAATCATGATCTCAAATAAAATACAATAAGTTTTAATTCCTATATTTTTTCCATTTATTAAAGTGACGTATAATTATCCTAGTTTTTATTTAACGACGACCCACTTGAGGAGCCTATATGTCATCATCTTCCATGTGAGCGGTGTGTACCGTGTACCTATATCCAACCCCTTTACCCTGGTTCGAGCGAGAGTGATGTTAATGCAATAATGTAGTTCGGAATTTCCTACAATGTTTATAGTTTTTATTGTTTATTTGTTTTAAGTGTTAAAAAACGTGGGGCATGACATAAGGCTGTCAACAATATGTCATCCATTCTTCTATATAAACCTTGAACTATAAAGACTTCCTCAGTCATCACCTCACCCATAACTACTTCACACTGAAGCTAAAAAAAAAATACAAGAATGCAGCAAATTAGCAGGAAATTGATCGACTCCGATGTGTATCAAGTTGAAGATTATGGTTACCCAACGACGATTGTTAAGAGAAAACCTCATCGTACAATCGTAAAGGGTCTCAAATTACTTAACCAAATTGTCAAAACTGTTGCACCAAAAACCAGTTTCATAAATTTCTCAAATCTTACCCAAGAAAACAATCTTCCTCTTGATTTGTTTACCTATGAGATACTTGCTAGGCTTCCTATAAAATGCTTGCTCCGCCTTAAGTCAGTTTCGAAACATTGGTGCTCTACTGTGTCCTCTTTTGAGTTTGCCAGTATTCACTTTAAAACCCGTCTTTCAAATCGCCTTCCGTCTTCTCCCGTAGACTACCTATTCATTCAGGTAGCTACTAAGTTCTATCTTCTTTCTGTTCAAGATGATAATGTACTTCTTGATTATTGCTTAGTTAAACTCGAGCCCAATTTTGACAACCATGGTGGCGAAGAAAATGAGGTTCAATTGGTTGGCTCATGTAATGGGTTAGTTTGTTTAGCTAATTCATCTTTTTCTGCCGATTATTTCTATATATGGAACCCT
>JAOWBH010146912.1:0-21429 GCA_028566215.1 Silene coronaria | reverse complement strand
TTGTCCATCTCTCTCGAGGTGGTTTGAAAGCCGGTGACTTCAACTCACCTCACTCATTCGAAAGGATGAGATAGGTTAGTCTTATTTCAGAGGATCAATCTAGTTTCCTTACCTTACCTTATCAAAAAAAAATAAAAAAATAAAAATAAATAAAAAAATAAAAATAAATAAATGACTAGCTAAAGCCTCCACTACTTTCACACTTCACCAATTCATACATCCCAAACATTATTAAATTAATTAATAAAAAAAAAGCATAATTCCCACCTTGGTTCATATTATCCTCTCCTCAAAATTCCCTCTCTCAATAACTCATACACTTCAACCCTAACCAAATCACCTACTTTCTTCTCCTTCTTCCTTTTTCTTTTTCTTTTTTCTTTTTTATTTTTCTCTCTCCTCAATTTTCTACTCACATTTATATCAATCTGACTGTTTTCTTCACCAAATTCTGTACTTCATTGACATTTTTTGATCTAAAATTTTGTGAGAATTATAAAGAACTCAACTTTTTTGATCTGACACAATTTGAGGTAAAAGATCTTGATCCTATTGTATTCATTTTGTTGTTATTAGTAGAATTTCATGTATTTTTATACATTTTTGTAATTGGGTATCTTTTGTTTATTAGTGTATGTACTTAATTATTGATTTGATTGTGTAATTTTTATTGGGTTTGTTGATAATTTTTGATTATTTGATTTTGGGGGTGTTGTAATGTTTTGTGGGCATAGGGTTTTTCGATGATAGTTTGTTATTTTACTGTTTAATTTAGGGTAATGGGTAATTTAGCTTAGTAATTTTTAGGTTTTGAGTGATGGGGTTTTGGAGTGAGCTGAAATATGAGTTTAAAATGATCATGTAATTTGCTGATGAATGTTTGTGTAACTGATTGAATTATTGTGGGAAATGTAAACGATAATTAGCGAGTCGAATCGATGCTATTACAGAAGGATTTCAGTAGGACTAGTTATGCCCTTAATCATACTTATGCTTCAGTTGATTCAGCTGGTGCAGTGGTTCTGGAAGTATGGCTATAACTTTCTTCTGGTTTTTGGCCATTATCGCGTATCTAGATGATATGTGCGTTTGCTTTCCCTGTTCTTGATCACTGGAAGTTCGTATAAGTGTATAGGAATGTAAAGGTTTGTAATGGAATGCAACGACGGGTGAACTTTCAGCTCAAGTAACGGTTCTGTATGATAGTCCAAGTATCTTAGTTTAGAAAGGCATGATTCGGAATGTTTGGTGGTGCACAAGCCAAAGCACTTTGTTGCGCCTTTTAGATAAGGCACCACTAGTGAAGCGCACCAGCACCACTATACAATTTTCATGTCTTTCTTCTAGTTCTTTTACCATTTTTTTTTTATTGTGCCACATTACCTTAGCTTTTTCTTCTTTACATTTAAGCTGTCTTTATGATCCAAATAATCTATTGCTGCACTGTTTTTATTTTTTTAGTAAAAATTCAGTGCACTCGTGTGTATGCGGCGAGTGTCTTCAGTCTGCCATCGCACTTCGGTACTTCGGTGTGCTTCATACTCTATAAAACTAGGCCAAGTACTATAAACCCAATAAAAGCAAGTTTTAATCGAAATATACCACTTGACCTGCAATGGCCAATAAGTTGTTGCATCCTCCTTAAATTGATTTTGCTTGTACAAGTTGGCCGATTTTCGCTAGGTTTAAGCCTTTAACAATGTAAAATGCAAGAATTGTTTGTTCTATAGTTTTGCTGCTGCATTTGAATTTTATGGGCCGGCATATGTGAAATATTGCTGCTGTAACATAAATGATTTTTCAGGATTTTATTCATACGTCCTTGCCCAAACCATCTTCCTTACATCTCACATATTTGATTCGTATACTCCGTATATGTTTCTCACAAATTCAATGTGTATCTTTGCAGTTTTCTACCAGTTGCAAAATAATAAAACCTGTGTTGCTAGGGACGGATGTCCGTTTGCTGTGCCCGATGAACAATCAGATCTAAAAGTTTTGACTTTTGATAACATTCTATGTTTATAGAATATTTTGTTTTAGAAGAACAATGCAGAACACTGGGGTTCTTTCAAAGAGCCCTTCATTAAGATTGACTCCCCAGCAGTCTGCTCGTAGGCTGGGCTTTTGTTCACAAATAGCAACTGGGCAGCACTGCTCCCCAGTTGTTTTTCCGGAAAAACGCAGTAAAGGGAAAGCTTCACGCCGTAGTGAAGGCGCTTCTACAGGCGATGACCCACAGACAGCAAAGAGGGACGAGCATAGGATTGACATAGGAGATGAGCAATCTGACTTGTTAGGATATGAAGTATTTACTGGAAAGTTGGTTTTGGATAAGCGAAAGACTAAGAGAAGTACTGATGAACAGACTTCGACAGAAACCGCAAAACATGAAGCTCTTGATGCCAAACTTACTAGCAAGGCGTTAGTTTGGGGATCCAATACGTTGTATCTGGACGATGTTATCTCGGTGAGTTGTCTTGAACCGTTCGATCATGTTACTGATATGGGAATGTTGAAACTATGTTGAAACTCATGTGATCTTTTCTCAGTTCTCACTGTTCTTTATTTTCTTCCATGCAGCTGTCCTATAATGCCGGCCTTAGACATTTCACTGTGCACTCCTATCCAATAAAGAACCGTGCATTTGTTCTTTCTTGCGTAATAAAGCCTCGAAGATGTCGGAAGGACTTCCGCTTCTTGGCTACTAATGCTGATGAGGCCCTTCAGTGGGTTAACGCTTTTGCAGATCAACAATGTTATATTAATTGTCTGCCTCATCCACTTGTATCATCAAAGAAACAGACTTCGGATTTTATATCTACTGATTTTCCTTTTGAAGCACATGTAAGATGTAAAAGCCCACCCAAAATGCTAGTGATATTAAACCCACGATCAGGACGTGGCCGGTCAAGCAAAGTATATCATGGGATGGTCGAACCCATTTTTAAGGTATGGTAAATGTTTGCTATGTAGGAAGTTGTGAACCTTTCTGTTGAATACTGTTTTTCAGCATATTTTATTTAGTGACGACAAATTCTTAAACAGGTGAATGTGGGTATACTAGTTACAACGCATTTTGGAGAGTACTGGTCTTGTTTTTTTAACGTTAACTGTTTACTTTTTTTTTGCTAAATAGACGTATTTATGGGCTATAGTCATGAATCATGAGGGGGTAGATTGTGGACAAAGACAAAGATACCATGCTTTAAAGCTTAAACTGTAAACTTTATATATTTATTTTGGTTGATGGTGGTGGTGGGAGTGCTTGAAACTTGTTGAACAAAGCTTTAAATTTGTGTTACATTTGTTAAGTGCTTAATTTGCTATGTATGTTATTTTTCAGCTTGCAGGTTTTAAGTTGGAAGTGGTCAAAACAACCTGTGCTGGACACGCTAGGAAATTGGCCTCCACTGTTGATTTCAGCACATGCCCTGATGGTAATTTTATCATTCTAAATTTGTTAAATTGGACAGTATGGTTTTTTTTTTTTGTTGCACTTTTTGGAGAGAATATTCCTTTTCCCATCCTTACTATTCAATTTTACATTGCAGGAATCGTATGTGTAGGAGGTGATGGAATTGTGAATGAGGTATGCTTTTCACATTCCTTCCCTTTTCTGATAAATTTTGGGATTGAGGTCTTCTTCGACTTCTTTAGATAATCTTTATTTTTTTGGTAATAACCTGGAGATATTCAACGTGATTCTTATATAACAGATTACATACATATGATGCCAGTTCTATGTACGTAAACAAGCGCAGTTTCACTCTTCAAGGCATAAGAAGTTTGAATCTTTCGGTGTCATTGGTTTTGCAGGTTCTGAATGGCCTGATGTGTAGGGAAAACCAGAAAGAGGCAATTTCTATCCCTATCGGAATTATCCCTGCTGGATCTGATAATTCTCTTGTTTGGACTGTTTTAGGGGTTAGGGATCCGGTTTGTGCTGCAATTTCCATTGTTAAGGTATGTTGTAGCTTCACATAAAGCTCCATTAGTTGCTAGATTTTGATCAAGAATTATGGCATTACATTTGGCTCCCAATGTCTAGCAAAACATTCTTTGCTATTTTCTTACTGATGCTTATAACTTGTGCACTCACTTTATAAAGTTTAGATATGTTCTGACTTCATGGGATGTCAAGGTCCCTATGTGGTGCCATCACATGATTGCTGGTTCGCTCTTGTAATGTGTAAAGATATCGAATGTAGACCATTTCCTTTGTAAGGGTTGCTGGCTCTTCATTTGAAGTCTTTTATATCAGAAGTTACATTTCCTATATTAGGCTTCAGGCAAATTAGACATTGTCAATGCAATAGATCTCATAACTCATACCATAGAACTGGAAATAATTATTTGGCCTTGTTTCCCTCTCACTTTTTTTACCCATAGTTGTTGTGGTTATAAGATGGATTTTTGTTCCCTGGATGTCTGGCTAAGCAAAGATTTAAGTTTGCAAGTACATATATACCTTACTTACAGATGACCTACTGTAGTTTACCTCTCATCGTGGCTGTAGCCTGTTTGCTTGTCTTATTTTCTCCTAGGTCTTATGGTCATCATGTTAGAGTAACAAATATCAGACTTTTCTTCTCTCATGCCATGGGTATTTTTGGTACTGAATTACTGATTATTTAAGTCATTGAGTGACTTATATCATGCATTGAAGAGTTGTTTGCAATCCACATGTTTGAACTCTGTCTTGACCAGGGAAATCTTGTTTCTGTTACAATGCTACAGTGACTGTTCTGTAGTAGTATTTGTGAAGTACAAAAGCCTGTCTCTTAGTCAGGGAAAGACTGTTTCCCCGGCTCCTGTCACAATGCAGCTGCCGTGACTCTTCTTAGTAGTTTATTTGTAAAGTATAGATATTTGGCTCAAACAGCTTTACCATGAGCTTCTGTATTAGCTATTTTTCATTGTTCTTGGTCAAATTAGGTTACTATCAATTCTGTGCGCAGGTCTCTCATGTCATTTATTTTTGTTGTTTCAGGGAGGCCTTACAGCAACAGATGTATTTGCGGTTGAGTGGATACAGACAGGAGTAGTTCATTTTGGAATGACGGTCTCATACTTCGGTTTCGTTAGTGATGGTAATGTTTCATACTCAGTGAGTTTTTTTTGATGTTCTCATTGTTCTTGGAGATACCCTTGAGTTGTCAACTTTATGTAATTGGCTCAAGTGGACACTATAAGTTGTGTTTATATGTTTTCCTATATGTAAAGTTAGTGTTATTACCTGGGAATTCCATCAAGTCGTTGATAAATTGCTTGCTCATTTACTTTCATTAATCACCAAAAAAAGCTCTTTCATTACTTCTTTTCCCTGTTCTTTTTGTCCTTCAAACATCAGCCTGCCTTATTATCTGGCCTATCTTTTATTGTGATGCCGTTTGCCCATAATCCAGTTGCGATAGGACTATGGTGTTAATTATTGGCCAAATATTGCGATATGTATAAATTACTTGATATTCTGATATAAAGACTGCTAGAATCATCATTATGTGACTGATATGGCCAATATGACTGATAGATACAGGGTCAATACTGACCTTTTACAAAAACAAATCTCGATATACCGCATCACAGTACGCTACTGTGGTTTGTAGCCAGTTCAGCAGTCGCTTCCGATACTGCAACTTAATATTGTGAATTACATAGCTGGCTGCTTCTGTATTGATATTCTCACTGCTTGGTCTGCTTTTGCCTAATTTATTGCTGCATTAATTTTTGTTGCTTACTTGTTGCATGTGACTTTTCATGTGTCCTTGAGGGAGGCAGTGTTCATATGCTACCGAAAAAGTGTCTTGGCGATTTCTTAGACAGTCCTTGTGTATTCCCATTTGTAATTTAATCAATTGTCGTTCTTTTTTTTTTGCAGTGCTGGAGCTTTCTGAGAAATATCAGAAGCGCTTTGGTCCGTTGCGTTATTTTGTTGCCGGTGTTCTTAAATTTTTGTGTCTGCCAAAGTATAACTTTGAAGTGCAATACCTTCCAGCATTAACTGGGGCAGGCGATGATGTGAACTTTTTAGCTGATCAGGAAGTTATTGATATGTCTGACCTTTACACAGACATTATGCGAAAACCGAGTGGAGAACGTCTTCCTCGAGCTTCCAGTTTATCAAGTATTGATTCAATAATGAGTCCTAATAGGATGTCAGGTGTGGACACGGATACACATGCCAACGATGAACCATCTGATTATGTACGTGGTCTAGATTCAAAAACAAAAAGGATGTCATCTGGGAGGAGAAATGATGAGGGTGAACCTGAGGTAATCCACCCCCAACTTCCGTTATCAACCACTCCAAACTGGCCTAGGACTAGGTCCAAGTCTAGGAATGACAAGGGCTGGACTGGACTGACAACCACACATGATGCAACTCGGTCCTCTTGGGGAAATGCTGGTCCAAATGATAAAGAAGATATCTCCTCTACTATGTCAGACCCAGGCCCAATCTGGGATTCTGGGCCCAAGTGGGATAGTGAGCCTAACTGGGATGATGAAAATCGCATTGAATTGCCTGGCCCTCACCCGAATGAAGACGAAAATCCAAGGGCAGAAGTTTCTCCTAGGTTTGAAGAAGATTGGGTGTATAAGAAGGGACCCTTTCTTGGTGTTTTAGTCTGCAACCATTCATGCAAAACAGTTCAAAGTTTGAGTTCTCAGGTGGTGGCACCAAATGCTGAATTTGATGACAATTCTCTAGATCTATTGTTGGTACATGGAACTGGACGGCTCAGGCTTATAAAATTTTTCTTACGCCTACAATTTGGCCGACACTTGTCCCTGCCATATGTTGAGTATGTGAAGGTACATAACTCTTTGACTCCAAATATTTACTTCGAGCTTCTCTTATACCGACTAATTATTAGTATTCTTTCAGTGTGAACCTAATTAGACTCATTTGCTTACACGATACATGAGATCTTGAGAAGGCCTGCTGAATGTCCTTGAGCAGATGTTTTTCTCACTGTGTTTGTGTAAGCATTTGTCAATGGGTTTCTAGTTCTCTATGGTGCCTCCTTCTTTTCTATTAGATGAGTCAGTCTAGGCCTGTTTGGAGAATATTTTGTCGCTCAAAATGACTTCAGGGGTCAATTACTATGCAGTTATTCAGTTAAGGCATCATTCGCTGCTGTATTATGACTTTTACTATAGGTGTGGTTTTCAACAGTTGCATGTGCTGCAAAATACCAATTATAGTTCACAATGAACGTGGTTATAGTGCTACGTCTGCAATCTTTCTCTGTTTCTCTCCGTCTCTTTTCTTTCGTTCTGGTTAGCAAGTCTTCAATTTGTATGCAGGTGAAATCTGTGAAAATCAAGCCAGGAAAGCATTCTCATGACGGATGTGGGATTGATGGTGAACTATTCCCAGTACACGGACAAGTCATTACTTCTGTGCTCCCTGAACAATGCAGGCTTATAGGTCGACCTCCTAGTCGTCAGATCTGAGAAGAATATCAGCAACTGAAGATTGTCTAAACTGGCAGCGGGTTTCATGGTTTCCCTCTGCTTTTGAATGTGGTAATAGAATGTGCAGTAGTTTCTATAGAAACTTTTTTTTTCCCTTTGTTTTCTCTGATCCCACCTTTCTCCTTTCTCTCCTGTAAATTTTGTCAAAAATGCCTTGTTTTTACTACCTCCATTCTTTTTTCTCTCTTGTTTCGAACGTGTTAATTTTGTTCTGTATTTGTTGCTGCAAGTAGGCTGTTAGTTGTATCGGGAATTCTGATGTCACCTGGAACTTGTTCCCTGAGACTATTTGTTATGTAGTTCTGTTTTCATCCAGAAGCGAATGCAGCTTTTTGTTCGCTTAAATTGTTGTATTCTTGCTCAGAAAATCTTGTGACTAATTGTGTAAAACCAACATCAGTGTTGTATCTAGATCTGAGTGTGATTGCTGTTTGTTTAAGAAAGTATGGTCATTGTCTAAAAGAGCTGTCAGCAATAATTGTCTACCAGAAAGCCGTTGCTTTCAGCATTATTAAAGCATAGCTTCGTGATTAAGGTGCGGATTTTCTTCTAGATTATTTGCATTATAATAAGCTTGTAACAACTTCGTGATGAAGGTGCAGATTTTCTGGTAGATTATGTGCAGTATAATAAGCTTGTAACAAAGATGGTTGGTGTAAGCTCGTACTTTGGAGACCCCTTGTTTTTTGTCTTTTATTTTATTTTCTTCCCATCACCACAAAAGTGTGTATGTGGGCCATCGACGGAGCCTTTGTAGTAGGAAGGAACAAGTAATACAGTAAGGTAAAAAGATTCGCAAAAGTGTGTATGTGGGTCATTGGCGGAGCCTTTGTAGTTGGGGAAGAACAAGTAATAAGGTAGGGTAAAAAGATTCGGAAATTTTCTAAAAATTTTCATCGCCCAAAACCGGTTGAGATCACTTGTCCCATTTTATGTCTTATCTTGTGTTCCATCACTTTTCCTATTGACATATATATAATTACCATTTTTATTATCTTATATGTGATGTGTCAAGATTTGAAGGTAATGAGACATAAAAGTGGGACAGGTGATTTCAAGGATGAGCACCCTGCTAGAATTCCCCCTTGTTTCGGCCCCTAATGTGGGTTAAAGTCAAATTTTATTTGGGTTTTGGAGTCACTTAGCCAAGTATTAACTTCAGTACGGACAAGTGGCATGAGCTTTTGGATGCAAGAGTCTAACTAGAAATCACTGTATTTACGTTCACCTCAAACCTTTTTAACCTGACTTGTCCTAGCGTAAGATATCTGTACTTTGTAGCTAAGATTGTAAATCTTTGTTGGCAAGTATATTTGCGAAAGCTGTGTTGAGTTATGGTCTATTGTGGTATTAAATCATAGATGCCGCTCCACCATAATGCATCCAATACCGCATTAATATGTGGTTGCAGTGACCTTCAATAGTTGGATAACTTCCTCACGATTAGGTGTCATAGCACCGCCCAAGACTCTACAAAACTCTGAATTCCTGGAGTAAAATTATCAACTGTTTTTTTTTGGATGAACCATAACATATTAACATGTATCACTACTGTTGACAGTTGGGGGTCTTTCACCATTGGTAATCTTGCAACTCTCTGTTCTTTAATCACAGAGAATGGTGCCCACTCTAAGAACATGGTATCACTATTCTACTCTTCAGTGAAGACGTGATCTACGCGAAATACCCAAATGAGCCACTAGAATATACACAAGTAGCCAAAATTTTATATTTAAAGCATCAACAAGTACTCGAGGAAACAACAGGAGATCCCGCTTCCAAGTACAAAGAATTAATGTCAAACCCGACTGTTTCAATCTTTGTTTCGGAGTATAGGAGACATCAATAAGCTGACCATGGCTCCTGCACCACTCTTGCTTCAAGGACTGGCATACTAATAGAACTCGCTGGCTCCAACACAAGAAGGTTCTTCAATAATATGCTTATTAGGTTACCTGCAACATAAGCGATTCCTGAGACTGTGATCGTGAGACTTACGTAATAGAACACTGTCTTTAAGTATGCTTTTGGAGGCCTCTGAGCATATGCCTTTCCTGTAGAAAGTACTGTTATGCAGACGAGTGAAGAGGCTGCTACCGCTGCGAGCTTCAGGTATTTATTATCGCTCTTGTAGAAACAAAATCCATAGATGAGAGGAGATATTAAGCCGAAGACAAGGTAGGATATGACTGCAATTGTTGCATGCATCAGCAAGTGCCCTGGCTGCCCTAGTTGATCTTCATACTGCTGTCCCGTCAGCTCTTTCAGTGTCATCAGCTGCAGCATGAAGTGTGCAGATTATAGACTCCGATCTCTGAGACATACTTATGAGTTATCATCAGATCTATAATGTTTCAAAATAAAAGAGAGTCCAAATCTGAAACTGTTTTTTTATATTAAAATCTCACCCATTTACCGTAAAACCTTAGTCTTAGAGAGTAATAGCGACTGGCCTCAACCGTATGTTACGACCCAAATATCTGGTGTAAAATAGATGGAAATGACATGTATAATGTATTGATCACTTACATTGTTTGCAAGAACGAGAAGTCCACCAAATACATTTGCCAGTCCCAAAGCTACTATATTTACTGTAACAGAAGACGAGATTATTTAACACCAAGAATCCATGATCATAGTATGTAGAAATACGAAACATTAACAAATTTACAGGTAGGAAACTGACATGTGGTAGCATCTCCACCAGCTGCAGAGACTATGATACTTAGGCTGGCGATTGATTCGAGTAAACCACCATATACTATGGCTTTAATTACATCCACCCTGGAGTTTTCACGTTCATGTCCGAGAAGAGGCACCTGATTGTCTAACATAGGCACCCTCACTTCACCTGCATTAATATTATTCATTATACAGTTGTTTGATTCACTAGATTTACTACCACTAATACAAATGTCAACCTGTGTCCAAAATTAATATTTTGTAGTATATTTAGCTGGCAGGAAAGACAGTTTCACAATTGTGACTTGTGAGGAAGGAGTCATATTTTGGTTTCGGTTCTGTTGTTTGAATCCTTCCCTAATGAGACAAGTTTCGATAATATATAAAAAAAAAAAAAGGTATTATATGACTATATGAGATATATCAATCTATGTGTAATGCTAAGGCAGACTAGTCACTGACACAATGTGCTATCCATTATACAGTTTTTATTAATCAAGATGTATATAATAGAAATATAACAGGTCAAGGTACATTCAGGTATCCACATGATTTGTGCTTGTGTTGTGTAGCGATGTTGATTGTGATGTGTACAGAGAGCCTGTCTACTCATTTATTGCTAAAAAACAATGCTTTGAACAGTTTTCTACAAGACCAAATCTCTCGTTGACTGTTCATGAGAGCTAAGTTGGATTTATGAACTTGCAGATTTCTGCATTACCAGCAGACATGTTTTTAGAAGCACCCAGCTTAAGATGAAATGACCCGTTTTCAAGATCAGTAAGAATGAATTTTCTGGAGTCTGATAAACATGTAGTACAATAAAAATACGAGCCATATTGTGATAAAGTAGGGTTGATACCTGTTGGCAGACTGATAACCTCTTCATAATCAGGAGAAATAGCCTTTCGTGGTAAAGCCCTTCTGGTAAAATAAAAATTACAAGTAGGACAGTATAAATCATGTATCTCTTGCTTCGTTAACACCCTGTTAACATCTTCATTAAGATTTTTGTTCACTGTGTTCTGTCCACTATGATATCTGTCAGATGCTATGAACGGGACACTGCACAAGTTCTCATCAAAACGGTGGAATTTGTCTGAGCTGATTCCCGTCATTCCTTCATATCCTGAAGTGCTGTCAGGGCCAGAAGATACAGTAACTTCATCATATCCATTCTGATGACCCATGGCGCCTGCAACCAATGCATCAAATACTTAAAGCGTTTCTGAAGATCAAGTGGACAATCTGCTGTTAGGCCTATTACCTATTGCAGTTTTGCAGCTCCGTGGCACCAAGAGATCACGTCAGACATGACAAACAAAGACTTATTTTCCTAATGTTTTGTATGACTATTTTTCTCTCGGCTTTTGCATACAAATTTTCCATTTTACCATTTTCCCATCACTGTGTTTCAACATCACATCGACATTTCCAATATTACGATTCATGTTAACTGACCTCAAATACTTGTTGCACTGCTATGATACGCTGTACATTCTCTTGCATCCTACAAAAATTATATAGGAACAATAAAGAACAGACGGTCAGAAAAGCATACCTCCATTCTTCGCTGAATTGATATGAAATTGTCCATCCTCTTCAACTTTAGCATATCCTGATCGATTCTCAGATATTTTAGGTTCTTCACCATTTGTAAAACTGTAAGTATGACCGTTCATACTCGTAAAATATTTGGAAACTTGTGCTGTTTTAGACGTGTAATCCTTTGAAGGCCCTCACAACCTCCTCTTCTTCACTTCGATCAAAAGAGGCTTCATTTTCATTGACCTTTCAAGGTGATAGCCATAAGAAACTCTGCTATTACCAAGTCTCAGGTTTTTTTAATACCAGTCCATTTTTTTAAAATAAGAAACATGTCGTGCACTTCCTTGACTCTGAGAAACAGCAGAACAACAGATATTACAGACTGTCCACTGAAACATTTTATAGTTCACACTCTTTCCGTCTCAATCATTTGTTTACCTTTTTTATAGTTTGAGGGGTACTTTAATCAAATGTAAACAAATGATTGGACGGAATTAGTATTATTTAATGTTAGCTGAATCATTATGATAACTATAGCTGGCAGTTGACTGAATAAAAGATCATGGTTTGTAAAATTTGTGAACATGTGAAAGCCTTTATGTCAAATGTTGTTGTGAACACAATCTGCTGCTTCACGGTATCCTGAAATACTTTTCCACGCTCTAAGATAAGATGATTGTAACTGGTTAAATTCGAGTAGATTATCATTTCGAAATGGTTATATGTGGATATGCGCATTCGCCTGCAACACCCCTAAAAAACATCCATAAACGCAAAGATTGTAATATATATGTAGATACTGTTGGGAGTTTGAATGGAAGTAAAGGAATGGAGTTGAATTCCTTAGTGTCTCTGCGACAAAAACCACAGGAACACTGCAGTTGGTGTTCTTGCTCACGAGCAAACAACTGCTCCACCAATTGCAGCAAGATTCTAGCTCCTACTCATTCCACATCCAACTGGTGACCATCTTTGGAAAGGTGTGGATTTTTCATGCCTTGGACGGAAGCAGATGCACTTGAAGAAAACTAGAGTTACTGGGAGATGAGGAGAAACAGTATAGTTGCATTCATAAGCTTAAAACTCGAGAGTCGTCAAAGAGAATATGGAGATGCTTTCCTTTTTCGCAATCATCAGTTCTCTCCCTTCGATTCTAGCCATAGGAAATAAGAATACCTTGCACAACAAACCGAGGTACCTATATTCCAAGGGCTTAATGTAACCCATCGCTGGAGTAAATGAGATTATGGTCACGCAAAATACAAACTCTGCATCTTGGAATTTTTCGACACTTGCATTTGTTACAGAAGAAGGATTAATATTGTCAAAACCCTAGTTTATGACATTCATGATTCAAGAAATGGAAGGCAGGCTACATTGTTCTCACATTCAAGAAAAACAACTTCAAAACTGGCATTGTCTCTACAAGTCTCTTAACGATCAATAAGGCTTAGGCCACTTAGCTAGTTCGACAATAGTGTTTTTTTACTACTTGCTTTTCTTCTGACTATACTCTGCATCACTGCGCGTAACGAGAGATTAAGTTAATAAGCTTTCTACATAAAATATTAATAAACAAAATCCTGTCTATGAACTGAAATCAAACCTTTGAACGTGGCTGAGAATGAGAAGTCTTGGTCCAGGAGGGATTTTTACATCTCTAAGAGCACTGCAGAGAATAAAAAGCTCATCAGAAAAAGAGAGGAAAATTGTAAAAGAAGAATACATAAAAAAACTTGTCAGATAATCCTGCATGTTTAAGCACTCAATTGACGGACACTTTCTGATGTTTTTATTTTATTTTATTCTACACTTCTAGTGATGCAATTTCCAACCGATTTGTGCCTTTATCAACCCATTTTTCTTTGTGCCCTTGATTATGCCTTTATTCGACTGGAAATATTTGAACAACCAACACTTTCAACTTTCAAGTAATTATCTGTATCCAGTCACAGACATTCAGTAACCAGAGGCACATTGATGAATTTCAACAAGTGCTAATAAAATTCAAAGCCGCACAGGAAAAAAACAGCGACTATTTTCCATTACGACATCCATGGATAATACACAGTACATTATAAGCAAAACTAAAATCAGAGAGAAGAACCACGGTTACTTGCCTATCAGTGAGTAATGGCAATGTTTGATCATTCAGCTGGCCTCTCTTAAAGTTCTTTTCGTAATTTTGGAGGCCAAGGTTCGTCAACATGTCTTTTGTTTTTAAATAGGATGTATCCTCGACAGGTGGTTTGGAAAACTTTTCTCCCAGCTGCAACGTCCAAAAAAAAAATCTCAAACAAAGTAGAGGTTTCTCACTGAATCAAATCAGAGCCACGAAAAGGAGATAAAAGTTGTTGAAGAAGGAACCATCAACACATGTTCCCACTTGTCTGACAATGACAATCATCTTTCATCAAGTTTTTGTAGCCAAGACTCAAAAGACTGCCTTCCCCAATAACATAGATAAAGCTCTTGCAGAGGTATATCAGAATCACATGGATAAGGCCGCAGGTAAAAGATAGAGGATAGTAAGAAAATTTACGAACCTTATAAATTCCTCCTTGAGCAAGAGCAAAGAAAAGCCCTGATGAAAGCATATTTTGAATCTGATTTGGGCCGGCCATGCCACTAACCAAAGAAAACATTGCTCCTGAGCCAAATGCCGCTATCATGCTGAAATTGGGAGCATTTCATGTCAACATATCAATCAATCACATAAAATATAACAAGAACCTGCTTGGAAAACAAACCCATCAAATAACTACAGATCTAACACGCAAATAGTTCCTGATCTGAGCTCTAAATGGACTATATACAACTTTGACACTTCATGTAGCCACCGTATCGTGTATCCAGCATGCTATTTAGTCTGACACGACATATTACACGTGACTGAATACTGATATGCCAAAATTAGACATGACACTGACACTTGATTGACATCCATAGACTGAATGTCAATGGTGTCAAATAAAAGCAAAAGAGAATGAAAAAAGACCAAAGGATGTAACATGTAATATAAAACTCTTTGAAGAAGAAGAAGGAAGGAAACACGGGGTAGTCAAGTGCCTTATTAATACAAAAAGTACTCTTTTCTTTGTTATAGTTTAGAGCATGGCTAGTTCAAATATTTTGTAGAGCGTATTGCGCTCAAGTCTTAGAATTGGTCAAGACACTTGACCGTATCCCTGTGTCGCTCAATTTATAAAACGAATCGACACCATGTCGGCAAGCCCGAGTAACTGGAATATAACGGCAGCAAAACCAGGTTTACGCGCCACTACTCATCAGTTTAACTCTTGCAAAGTTAAAGGAACATGCAATAGACGGACAGCACTGGAAACATGCTAAGAACTATGAACTACTCAAAACAATTAAATTCAGAATGCCTTGAAGCCCTTGATAGAAAGGTTACCTGGATTGCACGTCCTCTTTCCCTTTCACTCTCCGCAAGACAGTGGCGATACCGAGGTTAACACTAGTCATAACAGCAAAGTTGCGTGCTTGAATCAAAGGACCTCCAGAAAGAGCCTAGATGCAAGAAACATTTTAGTCACGTTTGGCACCTAAAGCTAGTAGGTTAACGCTTAACAGCATGTAAATCCGTTAATTTTGCTCATCAAGATAAACATTTTCTTAGAAAGTATGGCAGCCAATTGATTTTTAACCCTAAGACATACCCCTAAATCCTAATAACAATATTAGATAATAAGTCAGCATTGAAGCCAGGCCTGTTGTGTGACATAAATTTCAAACTAAGACACAAAAAACATTGAACTTAAAACAATACAGAGGTAGCCAATCAGATTTATCAAAATAAATCACAAAATCAAAGATAGAAGAATAATTTCATAGATTAGTGAACTGACTGAACTCCATTCAAATTGGGACTAAGGTATCAGACAGGATGTTGAGCGCCATCAAGGCAAGTTTTGATACTTTTTTCAGCCAAACTGACACCATTGTAAGTACTTCTCCAATATTTTAGAAACCAAAATATAATCTTAGTCCACTAACCGGGAGGACTAAGAACATTTTTATAAACTCAAAAGCTACCCGTAAATAGCGAAATTGATAAAACTATCTGTGATTTACAATTGAAAAAACACGACTTAACTATTTCTTACCAATTAGATTTATTTGGAAGTTGTTGGCTTAAGATATCTCAATAGCTTGTGTACTAGAAATAGAACCAAAACAAAAAAAACAAAAAAAAAAAACCGGTAACATTCCAATATGCCTTCCTGAGACTGAATAACCTAAGCTAGATGTATCACTTGTTCACCAGGTGAGTATAAGTTAAAACTTCCCATTTCCCTTTGTATAACATTAATATTTACTGCAATAAGTGTCTTGAGTTTGCACATTTGAACATAGAAATTGCCAGTATCCACTCAGAGCAAAACAAACAAAATCACCGTACCATCCAGTTCAATCTTTGGAATCTTCGATAACTTTCAAAATTAGAACTTCCACATATCTCACGAATTAGTATTCCATAATTTGTCAACTCCATTAGTCTCAAGAGCCCTCCCACATCCCGGCAGTGGAATGACACTAACGAACCCTAACAGTCCACACTGTAAATCCCAACCAAAGCTCAGTGTCATTGCTTCCCTCTTTGTTAATCACTCACTTCTCATCAACAATCCCAAAGACAACCATTTCAGTTTAAACAATCACTCTCAAACATGGTAAAGACCATTTTTTTTTCTGGCACAATAGACCCAAACCCGTTCCTCATTGCTCATTTGGCTCCACAAATTCCAACACTAAAAAGGGATAAACACACCAGACATTACAGTTCAATTGTCACAAGTTTCAACTTTCAATATAAAAACAACGATTAACAGTAACACCCATAAATTGAGCATCTAATACAACAACAACATTACCCTGTGCCTCAATTGCTCCAGCAAATTGCAGGGTAATGGGGGTTTGGATGTACGAAACCTTACCCTAGTGCTAGCAACACAAATTGTTGTTTCAAAATGACCCAAGATGAAAATTGCAGCGAGAGTACCCTTAAGAAAATTAATTCACTAACATCTATTCGCACACAAACCAAAGTTTAAGTCTTTACTCAACAAGCAGGAAAACAAATAGCACAACATAAGCATAAGAACCTAAAAATTAGTCACTTAACAAAATATCCATCTAAAATTGAATTAGAAATACTATTTAGCGTAAACTAAAATAGCAGCGACAAAGAATAAAAAAAGGTAAAGAAATAAATTAGACGAGAGAGTGGACCTGGGCTTGTTGAAAGGCAGCCATAGCCTTAGGGTCAAGAGTATTAGAAGGAACAGTCAAGTTAGGAGAGACATCTTGATTAAGAGTACCCATAACAGCACCCATGGCAGCACCTTGTAAAGCACCAAAAGCAGAAACAACAGCAGTTTCAACAGGAATAGATTGTTTGGATAACCATGTCTGAATTTCACCTTTAACTTGTCCGAATTTAGTTTGAAATAAGACAATTGGGTTTTGATCTTTTTGGGTAGTTTGCATTACTAAGGCTTGCTGTTTATTACCTTGTTCACCCATGGATGCTGTTACCTGTTGCTATGGTTTTGACCTATCAAGGAAGAAGGGAAGTGCAAGAGATGAGTTTTTAGAAGAGTGGTGGGTGGATAGAATGTGTGAATGACTACGCTCTATTTCACATTTATCTGCCTAACCCAAACCCAATTAGCGGCCAAGGACCTTCTCGGAAAACTCAACTAAGGTCTAAGGTCATTGTGCTTTTGGACGTAATTTCGATTCTTATAACTTCAGTTTAGTTTAGTTTAATTCGAATAAGTTTAGTTCAGTTTAATTCAATTTTGTATTGTTTGTAAGTTCAATTTAGTTTTGATGAGTTCAGTATAGTTCAATTTTGTATTTAAACTCTGTTTAGAATAGAAATACAAAAACGAAAAATCCATTTTCTCAGACGGTAACTCTTTAATGAGGATCTGAAAAGAACTTAATCGAAATTAAGTCTAAAAGTATATAATCAAGAGGGGGTTGAAATGAATTCAATTAGATTTCAATTCACTGATGTTTGGGTGGAGCATTTTGAAATGGGTTAAATACTAAATACTTGATGGATTCTAACTCCATTCCAATCCCTTCGAATTTCATACTCACGTCTCCCGCCAAGTTTCTAATTCCATTCCCACTCAATAGTGTTAGACCTGTTAGTATACTCCATTTCAAGGTCTAACCAAACAACAAACAAGTATGTGGTTCTTACTCTATACCTCCAAATACTGTATATTTTCAATTTAGTTACTCTAATCAAACAATTTTCCGATAAGATGGTAACCTGTTAAATTTAGCAAAAATCAAGTCAAACTTTCGTTGGATTAGATCAATTCATATTTCAAGCCGCCCGAAGCTTGTAATCCGAGCCAACTAATCTTGAGTCAACATAAGATCATTGGTGATGAGTAGACCTGACAAAATTTACCCAACCTGAACCCCATTTGACACCCAAACTCAAGACCCGACCCGATATACATGTATAACCCGACTCGAACTTTAATTGCTACAAACTGATATCCACAAATAACATGATATTAGTTGACCCGATAATGACCCGACCAGCGAACCCGACCCAAAGTCTTCATACTCGAAATGACCAGACCTGAACCCAACCCGATTGACCTGTTTGCCAGGTCTAACGAGCAGGGGTGGTTATGGGATGATTCCAGATCGGGCTGAGCTTGGCTATGCGGATCCAAAAACGGCCTAGTGTAAGGGGTGAGATAGACACTATCCTTCTTCAACTTGTAACGGATAATGCCCGTCTTCAAAGAGTATTTGTGTATATCAAGTTAGTTTTGCCAGGTTAGACTGTTTAACCAAGTGAGGAAGTAATACCAGATTACCAATTCGCAACACACGCAGCCATCCGACCATCATCTTCTTTCCTACGTCCTCTGCGTTCACCATCGCCATCAACCTTCCTCTGGCTCCTCCCCTCCATTCAAGCTCATCAGGTAACTTCTTAACCCTAATATGAAGCTTTAAACCCTACCATTTCCCCTCTTTGCTCTTGAATCCTAATTGAAAAACATGATTAAGAATGTGGTCATTAGTATAACGAATTTCAAAAAAATAAGGACCATAAAATTTACTGCTTTTGTTATGTTTATGGTAATTAGATGCAATTTTGATCTTGTTTTGGTAGAAAATTGTATTTTTTTTTTTTTATTTGAAAGCTATCACATATGGTCTGGTGAAAACGTAGCGGCTGCATGTTCTCTCGTCATTAAAAAACAAAAACAAATTGTTTTGTTTTGCATTAGTAGTAGGGAATTGTGTTTGTGTTTGTGTGTGCACTGTGCTTCTTGTTTGTTAATTTTTGATTTTTAGTCTTTTGTGATTGATATATTAGCTTGGTGTTGGTCAAATGTGGTTTTAATCATTGATTTCATGCATGTTTTGATGGCTGTTATTGGGGATTAAATTCTAGAAAATTTTAACTTAGCTGTTGTTTTTATCAAGTAATAACTCGGGATTGGTTCGGTGTTTATGATTTATTTATTCTCAATCGTTTAGGCTATTTATTTCAAGTATTAGAAAATCCGGGTTGTTACAAGTTTGATGGAGGGAATAGTCAAAAAACACCAGTCCAAGTTCAGCAAAGTGCGAGAGGAAATGAGCCATTGGGATGACCTGCAGCGTCATTTTATCTCTCAGTTCTCCAATGCTTCTGCTATCTTCCGAAGACTCGAGGTTTTTAGTCTTTTCACTGTGTGATATTTGTTTGTCTGCTGTTTTTCGTCTCTGTTAAGGCATAAATTTGCTTGTGTGGTTGCGAATTTTCATTAGGTACTTGGAAATAGGAAGTATTATGGTTGCTTGAGAGGTGTTGATGGCATCGATGATGCGGTTTTGCGCAAACAGTTGGAGGCTTTAGAGAACATTTTAATATCACTTCAAAAGACCATGTGAGTTTTGGGCATTTCATCATCTTGTTATTCATACTTCATACTATTTGTTGCATGCAGATTCAAAGATATCTGATGTTGTACTAGTCTCCTTTGCAGCCTCATCATTTATTTACTTTTACTTTGGCACAAGAAATAACAGTGAAAAAAAGGGACTGCATTTAGCTATTTATTTTGGACGATAAGTGGATCAAATTATACGGAGTACGTTTTATGGTAGTAAGCGATTAATTTCAAAGATTAGTGAACTTGATTTGTAATGCAAACCTGTTTATTGTAAGTGTTGGGTTTTGAAAATTGAGTTTTGATGGTAAGAGATGGTTGTATATTGATTATTCTTCTAATTTTTCAGTGTAGCCTGTGAAAATAGTTGTGGTTAATGCTGGGATGAAACCTTATGTACTGAAAAGCAGGCGAAAGATCTATTTTTTTAGGGTCAGTGCATCAAATATGTAATGTAGGAATTGGAAATCAAATGAGGAGTATACCGTAGTTAATTTACCGTTGCTGCAATGTCTCATATAGTCGCCTAGTCTAGGACTCCATTCCTCCATGGTGTGTCAGGATTGATTTTTGTGTGTGCCTTATCACTACTCTGGCCTCCTATGTTTCTCAGCCTTGTTAGAGAAGCCCTATTTGGTTTCATGTCCAAGTGTCAGATTTGACTTTTTGGTGTAAAAGAGAAGTGTCCAAGTTAGTATAGTAGTTGGAGTGTCAAGTATCGGGCACTTGTATGTTGTATGCATGATAATTTTTAAAGTCGGGGTGAAATAGGTTCCAACTAAACCCACAAAGGATAGTAGAGTAGCAGAATTATAAATCATTCAAACATTGAAAATGTAGGGAGGAGTTTCATGGAATCGTCCTGTTTCTTGAGAAGATGGTCAGAGACAGTAAGCAACAAATGCGAGGAGGATCTCATCGTTTATCCACCAAACAACTGCAGCAAAGAATAGGTGTCAAACCAAGTATTTTAGATTGCTTGGACGGGCTTGCTACTCTGCAAGAGATGCACAGCTCTGAGTATGTTTCTCGTGATTACTGCTGCATCATTGGTGCTTTTCTCCTTCAGTTTCTGCCAGTGCATCAAAAAGAATGGCCTCATCAATGTACTATTTTTTTTCTTTTGCTACACAGGTACCGTCTTAAATCATCAGTGATTTCTACCCTCATGAACGTTGCTTCGAGGCCCAGGTAAACGATATTTCCTCTGGCTCTACCCCATTTTGCTTGTGATTTGTGAATGCCAAGATTTGCCATCTCACAGTGCCACCGATCTTGGAGCATTGCGCCAGCTTCTGGTTGATCAGCCAAATATCCCGAAAGATGAAGGTAAATTTGTTTCTGTGGCAACTGTCATAATTCGCATGCAGTATTTTTCGTGTGAGTAAAGATGGAGTACTTTTTTTATTCTCCGTCATCAGTCTTTTTGCCTCACAGCCTACTATAGGGTCTGAAGTCTAAACTATACCAAGGGGTCAGGGCAACTAGTACCTACAAAATGTTAGACTGTGTGTTCTTGAATCCTTAGTCTTGAGTACTCTTGACCTCCTTTCTTGGCAACAATTGGCGTCCATAAATCTTTTTGTTTATTCTGCTTAGAGCTTTCTTTTTAACTTTGCCATTTTCCTGCGTCTCTCATCGCAATTGAAATCTGACTGATCATTACCTGGGGACTGAAAGCAATTTTGAATCGGCATTTTGTAATGTTTCAATTAGGAAAAATAGCAGACAACCTCTAAAAATAATTGGATATTGCTGTTTTGTTTACCTCCTC
>JAOWBH010146891.1:0-12612 GCA_028566215.1 Silene coronaria | reverse complement strand
TACTAAGTATACCCTGTGAACCTGTAAGAGATTTATACACGTTATCACACTAACTGTGGAGGACACTAGCTCCAACACCGCAGTCAATGGAAGAAAAAGACCACGGGGTCGAAGAAGAAGGCCCGGAAAGGGACTGAGGTGGGGACAGAGGGGAGCTCCATGTACACCCCTGTCTCTCGCTTGCTATGATATTACCTTAATGCGTATAGGGAGCTTTTTGGGCACTCTGGACAGTGCATGTCCCTCTCAGTACTGAAGTGGTCACATATTCAGTGAACTAAAATATGTTACCACCTTAGTAGTGATTTGGGTAGCCTGGATTGTGCATATGGAATGTTGTGATCTAAAACATTCAATATTTTTGTAGCAACACTATACTCTGATCTCCTCTCAGTACTGAAGTGGTCACATATCACCAGAACTAAAATATGTGACCACCTTAGTAGTGATAATTTAACAACATTCCAATGCATTTTATGTTGACATATATGGCTCAACATTGTGATATATGTATTAGTGTTGGATATGTGACCATATTAGCTAAAATATGTAGCCATGTTAACATCTTTGTGGTAAGGTCGTCCCTTTTACATTGTGATATATGTATGAGTTTTGGCAATATGAATTATATAAATGAGTTAATATGACCACTATGTTGTAAATGTGACCACCTTAAACAAATAACACTTAACTTAAATGAGAAATACACCAATGTTATGTTCAAATTAATCCTTAACATGGTCACATAATAGACTAAACATGGTGACAAATATCTGATTATGTTCAAATTCATCCTTAACATGGTCACATTAAGTTTTGGTGATATAAATGAGGTAATATGGCCACCATGTTGTAAATATGACCACCTGAAACAAATGATTGTCTAGAATAACACTTACCTTATATGATAAATACACCAATGTTATGTTCAAATTAATCCTTAACATGGTCACATAACAGACTAAACATGGTGACAGATATCTGATTATTGTAAATCAGACAACCTGACCACATACATGGTTTCTGTAAATGTGACCATCTTATCATAGATATGTCACCATATTTAAAATGTAACAGAATACAACAAAAGATGTCTTATATGTCACCATCACATGGTTATATTCATAAAATAGAATGTACCTACCATACAGCAAAAGATGTGTCTATGGTAGTGCACATATACATGAACAAAATTATTGTTTCCATACGCCCAAACATAAAAAAAATGAAACAAAGTTTTGAAAGCTACAACACACTGTTACCAAGCTACAAATCTTATAAATGTCAAACCGACTATTACATCAACGACCCATGGCCTTCTTCATTTGTTAGTTGTGCGCTTTGTGTCGTCTTCCAGACGAGGTTTACCACGGGCGTACCTCAGCGCGTACTTCTGGCCAACACCAACCCTTATATCGTCCAGGCCCAGATCAAACGACGGCGACATCACCATGTTCTCCATCACCTCATCGACCTAAGCAATTGCGGCCAAGAAGTCAGCGAGGAATGCAGGGTCGTTCTCTAATCTCTGCGTGAAGGTCTTCTCTGATTCGTCAGCCACGCCACCTGCTCCAACATGGCCCTTTTGCTGAGCCTGCGTCCCTTGAGATTGGGCAACTTCCTTCTGCAGTTCAGCAGCCATTTCACGATACAAGTGTGAAACCAACTGCTGGTTCCTCTTCGCCTTATGGAATTTCAGCACGCGCTCCTACACATAGAACATCCAATATTTTATTAAATAAAAGGTATGCAGATGTAAGCAATAAAAGGTTAATGTACACATAGAACATATCATCAAAGGTATGCAGATGTAACCAATTTATAGATGTTAAGGATAACTAATATCCCACTTAAGGTGGTCACATTTCAGCACAACATGAAAGATAACACAATTCTCAAGTAAGGTGGTCATATCTCAGTATGGTCACATATCAGTATGGTCACATCTCAGAATGGTCACTACACAGCCTCAATATTGTGGTCACATGTTTACTAACTATGGTGGTCACATCTCAGTATGGTCATAAAGTCAGTTATTCTAATATGGTCACATGTTCCAGACTAGGTGGTCACATCTCATTACATTTTAGGAAGTCACACATATGTAACCATGTATTAGAAATCAATGTTCATATGATAAGCATAACTACATTCTCACTTAAGTTTATCACAACTCTCAGATCAAGTGGGTACAATTCTAATATGGTCACATGTTCCAAACTAGGTGGTCACATCTCATTACATTTTATGAAGCCACACATATGTCACCATGTGTTAGCAATCAATGTTCATATGTTAAGCATAGCAACATCATCAGTTAAGGTGGTCACATTTTATGCACACACACATATATGTGACCATGTATTAGATTACTGTGTTCATATGTTCAAATATGGTCACATGTTCCAAACAAGGTGGTCACATTTCATTATATTTTATAATACTCGGCAAATATACAAACAATACTGCACTAGAGTGGTCACATTCTATGAAGTCACACATATGTCACCATGTCTTAGCAATCAATGTTCATATGTTAAGCATAGCTGCACTCTCAGTTAAAGTGGTTACATTTATTCACACACATATATGTGACCATGTGCTAGTTTACTATGTTCATATGTTAAGCATAGATACATTATCACTTAAGCTATCACAATTCTCAGCCAAGGTGGTCAAATGTGCCAGACATCTCATTACATTTACATGTGACATTCAATTAAGGCGGTCACATGGTCATACTTGTTCAGTACGATGGTCACATGTGCCAGTTAAGGTTTTTACATTTTATAAAAAAGGTGGTCACATTTTATATATAAACACAAATGTTGCCATGTTCCTATGCTAAGATAGACACATCAGTTGACAGTCATACCTTCTGTATGGCCTCTTGGTTTCTTGCCTTTTTTTTTTCCGCAGTAGCGACCATGTTAGCGACGACCGAAAGCGCAGTTACAGACAACCACATGTTCATTAGCAATGGACTACACAAACAAATTGATAATGTCAACAATTAAAGGCGAATTTGAACCTCGCAATTGATCATCATCGGAACTTTCATGCTCCGACTCCTCCACATCATTATGACCACTATCGTCGCTGTCACCATCACTTTCAGATACTTCCTCACTGTCTTCCTCCTCAATAGGGTCCTCCTTTTCTGGGACGTGCTTGCTCAATTTTCCCGACTTCTTCCCTTTGCCACATATATGTATGGTCACATTAAGTTGTACAGTACAGTATTAACCAAAAACTAGAAAAAAACATATGAACAAAAAACGTTGTGAAATTAAAAGACCTATGAACAAAAAACAATCAGTTATACAATATTAACCTACGAACACCATTTCTACACCCAACATTGTGAAAATATTTATCACTAAATCTATGAACCAAAAAAAAAATTATGAAATGTCACCATTTCTACACCAACAGATGGTCGGTTTATCAATAAAAAAATCCAGATTTTCTGTTTTGGAATGGTTGATTATGAAAATTTAAACATTTTGAGTAATGTTAAGCATTTTCCAGATTTATGAATAATCTACAACAAAAATGACAAGATTTACGAATAACCAAAAGGCCAAGACGATGAAAATCATAATCTTACCTTCAACTGGTTTTGTCGCAGATTTCTTTGGGGGAGTCTTCTTTGCTATAGACTTCTTCGTCACCATTTTGCAGTTGAAGATGAAGAGATGAAGATGAAGAGATGAATGTGGACAGTTGAAGATATGTTTTTACAGTTTTTTAAGAGAGATGAAGTTATTATTGTGAAAAGCAAATTCAAAATATGGAGAGAAAGGTAGAGATGTGAGTATGTGACGGTTTGACAATGAGGATGCTCAGCCGTTTTTGCATGTGAACTCCAATTTTTTGCTTTTTTTTTTATTGTTTAGGTCAAATCAACTTTATCACACCTTTATTTACATTGTGGGTTACTCTGACCCATATTACCACACGCAATACTCTAACAGCCTCTGATGCAAAACCTAATAAGCAAGCATAAATGCTCTATCAGCCTCGTCCTAACTAACATTAAGCATGTGAACCACCTCGTGAATGAATGAATACTCTTGTGCATATAAACAAGAAAATAAGGACTTTAAATGCATGCAGATTGTAGAGCAAGAGCATAGGTAGTATATAAACATTGACACGGATGCATACAACAGAAACTATGGACAAGGACAACCGTTGTTGTTGTTGTTGTTGTTGTTGTTGTAAATAAATAACCGCAGTTGTTTGATCTTCATGTAATTAACTCACTCCACCAAAATGACTGCCTGCCCAGATTCATTCCAGCCTATACGATTGATTGATTATTCACAATCTCAGCCGTCGAAACTACTCTAGTGATTTTGCCTAACTTTACAATACAAGAACGAGCTCATTTTCTTTAATCTTGCTTATATAATTGTATCTTGACAACCCGAGAAAATAAGATAATGATACAAAGAATATTGAAATGTACAACTCCATAAATCAAAACTCGAAATATAATTACGTTGTACAATACTAGTTAAAGTCACCATTTGTTCTATCTTTGCTTTTTAATTACGTTGTACAATGCTAATATAATTACGTTGTACAATACTAATTAAGTTACCATAAGTAAAATGTACCGAGTATTAAAAATCACTAGAAAATCCTGTTATTATAATAGTTCAAATTGGACAATTAGTGGCTGACAAGTAGTAATAAATATGTTTACCATTTGTGGTAACTTCAAATTTCCAAATTAGTTAGCACTTTTGTTTGGGATTTTTCTACTAATACTGAAAATTGGGTAATTTGTTATCACTTTATGAGGCAACAAGTCACACCTAAAAAAAAAAAAGGATAAAAAATGTAGATGACTCAGCAGCTGAGTGGCTCCATATTTTGACCTTATCCATTTTCTTGTAACATGGGAAATACCACACAAATTTCAAACCATATGAAGTTGATAAGTGATAAAGACATGGCTAAAGATAACACACAACACAAAAACAATTTAAAAAAATTAACAATTAATTAATTAATTAATTAATAGAAAATCATTTAAAAAAAGGACACCACCTCAGCATCATCAAAAAGAAACATGGCATTACCCCTCAATTTATGACATGATGTTTATACCTATCCATTTAATATTATTTCTTTTTTCATGTTATATCTATCAAGTATTTGACCTACTATATATACATATGGCATGTAGAATGTTTGTTCAAAAAACTACCAAATACTGAATTAATAACAAAATCATCAGAAAAATTAAACAAAATGAGTTGTTGGAGTAATATTGCACAAATGAGTGACTTTAAATCATTTGATTTTTCATCATCAAAGGAAGATTCAAATTCATGTAATAATAATAGTATTAGTAGCTTATCATCATTATCATCATCATCAGATTTCATGGAAGATGCTTCTTCATCTTCATCTTCATCTTCTTCTTCTTCAAATGGCCCTTTGTTTCACTTGTCTCATCTTATGGAGCAACTCCCTATTAAGTAAGTACTCTACTTTCTTTTAGTCTCTACTTATCATGTCTTTCTTCTTTGTGTGTAAATGACGGGATTTGAACTCAGGTTATGAGCATAACTTCTCATGACTTTACCAATTAAGCTAATTCACACTTATGAAACAAGTACTTCGGCCTACGGAGAATGATTTTTTATAGAAATCATAGTAGTATATTATTGCGGGTTTTGAATAAATAAATGTCATGTTAGGAGATTAATCTAACCAAAGTTTACATCTTTGAATTATGCAGAAAAGGACTTTCAAAATATTATCAAGGGAAATCTCAGTCATTTGCATCACTAGCAAGTGTAGAGAACTTGGAAGATCTTCCAAAAAGAGAGAATCCCTACAAAAAGAGGATCAAATATTGCAAGAGTTATTGTGGAGGGTTAGATATTGAGAGACTTACAAGTCCAAAAGCCACCATTTCAAAGAAGTCCAAAGGTTCTTCTTTCTCTTCATTAGCTGTCAGGAGAAATTGCAGCACTAATTTCATGGCTTCTTGTAGGCTTCCTTCTGTTCCTCTACACAAGGATTTCTGAACATATAGATTACATTTCCCGTCGATTCTTTGTTTTGTTTTGTTTCGGAGAAGAGGTATTAGGATAGCATCAGCGTAGTACCCTGAAAACTCTGCGACTTCTCTGAGTATTAGGGGATTGGATGTACGCAGTTTTGCGATCCTGTGGTGTGGTATTTGTCGATCGTGTTGAAGCAGGAAATTTTGTAGGCTTTAACATTCTACTTTCATTTCTGGGTAGACAAGAAAATATGTTGATTACTTCTTCATTTATCATGAGCATGTGATGTGGCCTGTTGGTGTCTTCTCAAAGGAGATACACAGGGCGAAAATTTCTTATGTAATACTCAAGAAAAAACTTGAAACTGAAACTGTAAATTCTAACGACTATAAAATGAGATGAAATATGAAGATGAAAAAAATCAGTACCATTTATACTCCGAAAGCAGATTCTAGTACCACCATGGGAACCAACTCACCAATTGAGAGCCCCTTAAATAATCCAATCTGCCGGAGGCGTACGAGGAACAATGTTTAATCGGCCTATGAGGAACACTACGCTAAGACCTTTTCCGTCTAATCAGCCTTCTCAAGTGCAGTCAAGCAGTTACTAAGACCATGTACCGAAGAATGCAAAGTCATGTGACATTATGAAACAGCCAGAAATAACTGCTGCTTCTCTTGTAGTCTATATATCTCAATGGAAATTCTCAACTGTTGTGAGACACTATTCGTCGTGCATTGCCAAAATATGACATCTCGGAGTACAGCTTTCTGGAAGTGGGAAGTGAAAGTTATAATAGTGTCTAAAAAACTGATCAATAATGCTCTCAGTCGATTATATCGTCAACCCCAAAACATTGGATCACCGCTCACCAAGGTAGAACCAGTCCTCAACTCCTCAGGTGACTTGGCCAGAAATTTTAAAAGAGGACAGAGTTTAATTTGAAACAAGCTATGAAAATGCTTATATCTTTTGGCAAGACAAAATCATATTCTATTCAATTTCACTAGTTTTTCTCATGTACAAAGATATACCAAAGTAATAAAGTCAAAACGCATTACCAAAAATGCTCACATCAGGAAAAGATGCGCAAAGACTCGCCGCAATAAAAGGTCATAGCTTGTAGGCAGGAGTAATGCCAAGAAGTTCGAAACACTTGCGCATTACCACCGCGGTGGCTTCACAAAGCAGGAGTCGCCTTGTTTCCTCTGTTGAGCCATTCACCTGCAATATATATCAAGGCACGCGTAGCTCAGAAGGCCTTTAGCAAACTAGAATACTCAGGCAATCAGAGTTTAATGATTAAAAATAAAAAGATTCTATAAAATTATAGACCTGACAATTGGCATAGAACATCGAGAAAGTATTTGATAGATTGTACAAGTAGTCACACAGTACACTGGGTAACAGACAGCTACAAGCATCCTCGGCAATCTGGAGGAAGGAAAAGCAAGCAAATATTACTTTGCCGTGTTGTTGTATGGATGTCAAGACTCGCGATGAAACAGCCAATAATAGCACGTCCAAAGATAGCTGTTACCTCGGAGAATTGGAGTAAATGAAGCCCCAATGCGCGCTCATCTGCGTGCTCCAAAACTAGCTCTCCACCCTACATTAAGCAAAGTTGATGAGTCATTGGGCAGCAACTGAGAAAGCGAGGAGAATGATGGCACCCACCCCTGTCTAATAATTATCTTTTGGACGAGTATAAACTTCACTATGTCACAAAGTACCAATAACATTAACCTAACACAGCCTTGGTTCAAAATAATTTGGGGTCTGCTAACATGGATCGTTCTATGGAACCATCTATCATTCTGAGGTGGGAATATAATGATTAAGTGGAAAGAATGGAAAAAAGAGAAATATCAATGCAATTATGTGATTAAGTGGAGATAAAAATGGAAGGAAGTGAATTACCCCTGCAATTATGTAATTTTAAGAGAAATTGTCGACCAGGAGTGTAAAGGAGTCATGGAGCGGTGGTTGGAGTGATGGTGTTGCAATAGAGTACAGTGGTGATCGATGGTGTAGTTACTACACCATGGATAAAAAGGTATGGTAAGTGTGTACTACACCATGGATAAAAGATATGGAAAGTGCGTACTAGTTAGCCTAGTTAGGTAAGCCTTGTCTAAAAGGCGCACGTAAAATTCACCAAGACGTTTTGGTTAGTGCCTCATCGCAGGAGCACTTTAGGCGTGCTTTTTTATACTACACTGCAGTATAAGGGAGAAGAAAAGAGAGAGATAAAAAGAGGGGGGAGGTTTATAATGACGATGTGAGGTCATTAGAAGCGGACTTATACGAAAACATGGTCTTACAGTAGAACGACTCAAAATATACACCTAATTGCAAACTTTAAGAAGAAAATATTTAAGATAAATTAGAATAAAAAATAAAAAGTACAGTATCGGAATATCCCTTTTTTAGTATGTTTTAAAAAGCAAATTTTGAGTCGAAATTTAGTTGGGGTACAATCTTTAACAAAAACCTTGTAAAGAGTAGTAAGCTTAGAAAAATGGTTTTTAGAAGGTAGCTTTTGATAAATTTTCCCCAAAAAAAGATATGCAAATGGAAAGACAAGGGATTTAAAAGTAACTTTAGCACCAAATATTTCAACACCTAAAATCAAACCTCCTCTACAAGGATGTTTTCCCTGTCACTATGCCCTCTATAACGTCATACATACTCTAAACCCATGTAGAATAATATCCCTTTCAATATACCTTATTCTTGTTTTCTTAGGTTTTCTCCTTCACCTCCCCACTCTTTAGTCTATCTAACCAATGCATCACTTTACCCTTGCAAAAGCCAAATGAAATAGGAAGGGACGGTTCTTTCGGTAGGTGCTAAAATTTACAGAAAGAACAGTCAGCCAACAGCTTACCTTCTTCAGTTCTTCAATGTCTACTAGATTTTCTGATATGATTAAACAAATTCGAGCATGTGCATATAGAGGAAATAAACAGCAGTTTCTCCCTCTCACAAAATAAAAAATGAAACATAGGCTTTATTGTGAGAAGCAAAAACAAAGATGGAAAGGAAAAGCAAAACAAAGTCGCATACGAAAATGAAAATTAGGGCTCTTTACTGTGAGAACTGAGAATCTAAAACAAGATATTTCCCCTCATAAACTCGTGATAATCACTATAAACACCTAAACAAGACAGAAACAATAGAGAAAGAGGTCCTTATCACTAAGGATGGGAAATAAGAGAAAGTAATCAAAATCACCTTATGACTAAGCATCTTATCAAAGTTAAAAGGAGCAGTCGGTGAGTCGATTATTCTTCAAATCAGCAAACCTGAGAAGGCATAAAAGTTGTTAAAAATGAAAAGAATCAGGGTCTGACCAGATACCATTATATCATAAAATCTCAATCTTTTGTTCTTTGCACTCGTTTATCTTAAAAACTCATAGGCGTGCATGTGATCATAACCTTATGGTAAGACGGACTCACATAAGGGTTTATCAAATACGTTACTTATGTAATATACTAGTACTGTGGTGAACTTGACTAACAGGTTTACAAGATAAGAGTTTGCTCAAACACATAGACTTTGCTTCAAACCTTACAATCAAAATCTGGCCTTGAAGGCGTGATAAATAAAATATGTACCCATAAAGATAGCTTATGTAAGTAAATGCTACACACCCTGTCCCGCCTAAATACAATCGTACTCCCTCCGACTCAACAGGAGCTTTACGTTTGCTTTTAGATCGGATTTTTAGAAAACCAAAGATAAGCGGGGTATGAGTTAGATATTTACATATTAACCCTTCCCCTTTATCCCACCCACCCACCCACCCATATCCCTCAGTCGAACAACTATTTGTTTGTTAATTAGTACGGAGTATTTGATGTAGCTATGCATTTGTTAAACACTATTTGTTTGTTAATTAGTATTTGTTCTTTACGTATTTTTTCTTTTGAATCTGATCATAATTTTCTGTTTTTCTTGATGATCAGGTCGCCATTGTAAGAGCTATCAATTGATCGTGTTGTATCTGTTCGTCCCGTAACAAATGCATAGCTACGTCAAATACTCCGTACTAATTAACAAACAAATAGTGTTTAACAAATGCATAGCTACATAAAAAAGGAGTGTTTAACACATTCATGCTACATCAAAAAGTTGTGTACAATTCCTATATATAATAAATGAATGATTCAGGAGTCCTAATCTTCGCCCAACTTAAGCAATTGTATAAACTCTATCATCCATCTAATGTACAGATCAGCCACAAACCCACCCACCTGACAACCTAAAAGGCTAAAACCTGCCGTAAAATACAGAAAGCTGCCCACGCTCTCACCGTAAAAATGCCCATGCTAACTGGAAATATACTGAAAGCTGCTCATGCTCTCGCCGTAACAACGCCCATGCTAACCGGAAAACAACCAAATTGTGGAATACAACCCCGTCATTCGAAATAACACCCACTACGACAAAAGCCACCACCGCCCTGACAACCACCACTTAGCCCATTTAAAAATACTAAGCATCTACCTTCAGTCTTTACATATGGAGTTCTTCACACAGACAAGGACCAGAGGTACACAGTTTTTGGTATAAATATGAGGGATGTTATAGAGCACTGACATATATTAGTTATCCCAAGTGTTTTCCCTAAACAAACTACATGCTGTGAAAAAGGACAACATTTTTCAGGGCTTCAAATAAGGGCACAAATTATGGAGTCAACAGGTTCACAGGAAGAGGTCAGCCTGAAGCCTGAAGCGTACCCCATTTGCTTTTTACATATCAATTTAACAGGCATTCCAAACGAATAGTTCGCCGAAATGGCTTGGCTACAACAGACAAATAGGATGTGATTGATAATTGAAAGCGCCATTGATTAACTTATAAAACCAGAGGAATAAGGCGGGTAATACTGAGAATCTATCCCAGTCATAAGATGCATACCATATGGTATGAACAAAACGTTTCTTTGATGGTTAATTGGTTATAAAGCAGATTAAAAAACACCTCCATTTGCCAGGAAGATTAGATCCTACGAGTTCGGTTGTCTGATTGTCTCACAAATTGCATCAAGAGAGAGAGTCTAGCCAAAGAAAACCTTTTTATTTGAATGCTTCCAATAGCAAGAAATTGAACCAAGGTTGGGTATCACGGTTCATTCAGATCATGTTTGGTCAGACATTTTCTGATGCACATTTATTGGGTCACCAGTAAAGTCAGTTGGTCAGCACAATTCGGATTGGGTCGTATTTTGGTAGGATTATTCGAGTTGCTTTAAGCCATATCGTGTCAAAGTTTGAAAGGTCTTTGTTCAAATCTATCGCTTTGGGTCATTTTCGGGCCAGGTCACCTTGGACCTTGGGGTTATACTTTTTGGGTCAGAAATCATCAGAATGGATTTGGTCTGGATCTGGGTTGGGTCAATCTTGGACGAACCTATGACTCTGTAATTAAATCATACGAACTGAGAATGGAAATTCAAAGAACTTACTTTACTGCCCCATAACCAACTGCCTCAGCAGTCTGTTCCAGCTCCTCCACGGTCCACTCTGCAGCTTTACCTATTGGAGATCAAATGTCTTGTAAGCTATACTGACAACATCATATAGATATGGCAATTTGAGATGCGAGACATACAAGCAAGTAATTAATCAACGGGACAGGAAGGTTATACTTATTCAATCAAACATAAAATAACTCATTTTGTTATACCTCGCTCAACAAGTGCTCGATAACTCCGACTTTTTGCTTCATTGAGTAAATCAACCAGCTTCGAGTACGAAAACGCCTGCCATCTTCTCCTAATACAAGACCAAAGACAACATGGCTTACTTTAGGGTATGCTTTAGGGTATGCATTATCATCACTTGGAAGCCACCCTGCTAGCTTTGCTGACTGTTTAACATAAAAACACAAACAGATACAGATATCATTTGACGCATAAAAGCAACAAAATATCATAAGCACACTAATTTTTTATTCCTGTAGGTAAGTAAGAAATACATTAAAGGGAAATTCTACACGGTATCCCATAATTTTTTGCATTTCTATCAAATACCCTTCGTTTTTTGAAATTCTATGTGGTAACCCTGTGCTTTTTAAAATTCGTACCCGTTAATAGTAACTTCCATTAACAATTCTATCACACTCAAATTTTCCGTTAACTTCCATTGAAGTTAAGTATAACCTCCATAGCCAACTCATATGTTGCTCATACCAACCATCAACCAACACTGCTGATAGTCCTGAACTCCTGAACTACCCAATCACGTCAGACGTCTTAGCTTAGCACCTACCGCAATCTATTACTCAAAATCCAACCTTTCTTAAAACGACCTATGGCATATGGGGGCCTTTTCACCTAGAACCACCACGAAAATTGCCAACATACATAATTTTTTAACAGTTGCTTTCTTAAAGTTTATTTTTACATTTAATCTCTCTTTTTTTTTAGATCGGAGAAAATTGTTTTGAAGTTTTCACCTTTTTTTTTTCGCTTGGTTGGAGAAGGAGAAGGAGAAGGAGAAGGCTCAATAGTAAAATTGAAAATTGAAAATTGAAAATGTGTGTGTGTGTGTGTGTGTGTGTGTGC
>JAOWBH010146880.1:0-12615 GCA_028566215.1 Silene coronaria | reverse complement strand
CCTCTATATTATACTCCGTAGCTCCTGGAATAACGACATTTGGTGTATTTAACGAAGGTTAAATGAACCAAAAATTAATGTCGAATTGGCATATGGCCTGAGTTAGATGATTTCAAGTTCAAGTACTTGTTGGGTTAACGTGCGATTTTTCGTGTTAAAATATGGAGTATATTGTGCAAACATTTACCAAAGACAATGACTCTTTTCCATAGTTTTAATAGCCCAATTAACTATTGTGTTGATTTACAGACTCGGGTTTTTTAAACTAGAAACACGGATTAAACACGCCATTGCTAATGGCGTGTTTATACTCCATTGCCAATGGCGTGTTTATACTGTCTAAGGCAATATAAATAGGAGGTGGGAACACGCCACTGGCAGTGGTGGGTCCTGTTCAAGAAAAACGCTATTTCTAGTGGCGTGTTTAAGGTTGGTAGAAGATAAATACTTTATTTTGGAGCACTAGTTTAAAAAATCGTTCTTTAATACAGTAATTGTATAACCAAGCCAAGAGTGTTAAATTTGACAAATTTTCATTTAACCCGTCTTAAGCTTTTGGGTTGAATTTTTAGGTTTTGTCCATGCTAATATAAGCCAAATCAATCAAAAAAATAGTGGTTGGGTGCGGTTAAGTTGAAGACGGAACTTTGTGAGTCGAGTCATGGATCCACAAATTTGGCGATTGGCATTTGGTTTGACGAGAGTAGGGTAACAAATTTGGGTACAAGCAAGGGTTCTCCTAAGGCCCTACAATCATGCCAATGTATGTATATTATTATACCCAGATTACATATTATCCTTAACAAGCAACAAGAACCACACAGCTTAATAATAATAATACTGATAGGAAAAATGGATGGCATGCAGATAGTAATTCCAGTTGTAGGAATCATAGCTGCTGCTGCAGTTACCTTCTATGCTGTTAGTTTCTCTGAAATACGTGAGGTAAATATATTCATTTCCATACTTTATTTGATATAAATACTCGATTTTTGAAGTAATGAAAATGGTGAGCAGAAAACTTTAAGAAAATTGGATCAAGATGAGGGTCAAGATGGATATGGGTTCCAGTCATCTATGAGGTCCAGGGAACGCCGCGCCAGAAAGAAAGCCGATAAGAGATCCAATACATGATACTCCCCTACATTCTGTATGCTATATATGCTTCTGATTTGTGACTTGTGTCTTTGCCTTTCTTTATAGTTCATACTTTTCCATTTCACCCCTATTATATATTAATTGAGTAGTCAAAATACGGGGAGCTGTTATTAAGAATGGCATGTTTGTTTTTGTGTATTTCATGTACAATCTTTCTAATCATTCACTTATTCCCATACTTGATGATTAAATGAAAATCTTAATGCACTAACTAACTTATTGTAGGCTGAAATGAAGATATTAGCCACAGAGGGACAAGCTTAAAACATTCAATTCCCCTCTCCCGCCAATCGGTTAGACCCCTGTGCTGAAAAAAGGCAGCAGGGAAGCTGTTTTGGGATGAAAATTTCAAGGGACTTAAACCGATACTACTGTCTCATTACTTAAAATTCTACGAAAAACATGAAAATAATAAATTTGGGATAGAGGTAGCACAGTCCAGTAAATACGACTCTTTATATAGAACGTTAGATTGTTGTCAAAATGCAATCCGGATCATTGCCTTGAGGCAAATTTTGGTCCAAGGAGTGAAGCAAGGGTTCTCCTAGGCCCTACAATCATGGCAATAACCCCTTATAAAGATTACATATCCTTAACAAACAACAAGAACCACACAGCTTAATATTTTGAGTCTAATAATAATAATAGTGATAGAAGAAGTAGAGCATTGGATGAAGATAGTAATACCAGTTTTAGGAATGATAGCTGCTGCTGCAGTTATCTATGCTGTTTGTTTCTCTGAAATAAGTGAGGTAAATATATATACTTCCATACTTATTTGATATAAATACTCTATTTTATTTTGCTTACTGGAGTTTGAAATGACAAAAATGGTGAGCAGAAAACTTCCAGAAAATTGGATCAAGAGGAAGATCGAGACGGACATGGTATCCAGGGAACGCCGCGCCAAAAAGAAAGCCGATGAGAGATCCAATACATGATACTTTCCTTGCTTCTAGTTATGAATTTTTATTTCTATAAATTCGAGTTATTGGCGCAAGTAGATAAAACTAATAATGTCATCAAAATGTGGGGAGCTGTTTTATTGAATGACATGGTTTTGCAGTTTTCACGTATTTCCTGTACAATCTTGCTAATCACTGATAGTTGAGCAATGGATACAAGCGGCTTCATTCGAAAATATAGACAATTAGCAATTTGGAAACCATAGATGTAATTCACTTATTCCCATCCCGATTACAAGCTCCTTCCCAGACAAAGAAATAAGAGAACCATTTCATTTTCGCCATCATCATTTATTCATAGCTAACATTCTTACTTCGCCTGAGCTTTGAGTTCCTTCACTCTATCTTCAGTGTCCTTGAGCGCTTTCCCATACTTGATGATTAACTGAAACATGATAACACGTTAAAGAGTGGGCATGAAAAATCTTAATGCAGTAACTTATTGAAGCATATTGTAGGCTGAAACGAAGATAGGCATGTGTTAGCCACAGGGGCCTAGAGGCACAAGCTTAAAACATCGCCCTCTCTCGCCAATCGCTTAGATGGTGAACAACCAATGGGAGGTGAGATGTACGAGTCATGCCCCTGTGCTGAAAAAAGGCAGGGAAGCTGTTTTGGGACGTACATTGCATTGAAAAACTGAATGGACTGATCACTACTTTATATAGCCTCCCATCAATATCGTCTCCACTTAACTTTGGTAGTCGGAGATTATGTGACAAACCAATATTTTCAGTTATCACAATTCTACGAAAATCATGAAATTGATGGTCAAAATCGAGATTGGTCCATAGAACCCAAATGGGTATAATAATTTGGGATAGAGGTAGTAATCTACAAAGAGCAGAGAGATCCAGCATCATAATCCACTAAATACGACTCTTTATAAGCAGTTACTCATATGAACAACAATCTAGTCTTGTGCCTGACGATCTCACGTGAGACCAAACTATATTCTTATGTACAGTACTTCTCATTTAATTATAGGTATCATGGTTGGTCTCACATGTAAGACCATATCATATAAGTTTTATGTAATGAAAATATGGGCTACCTCATCAACTTCTTCCTTGGAAATTATCAACGGAGGGCATAGCATGATGTTATCACCAGCCACACGAATTAACATCCCATGCTTCTCACATTGCGCACCAAAATATGCACCTATTCCTGTATATTCAAAACTACCAGATTTACATCAATGCGCAACAATATTAATGCAGCAAACCTTTAAGATGTATAACTCCCCACCATGGAAGAAGTTCTTATTTTATATGCTTAAGAACAATACAACAATACAACTAGGGGAAGTATTGATTGAAGAAATTCACTGATCTCAAATAAGATTACAAATGGATTAATATTTACCCCATTTAGCAGGAAACGGTTCATTCGGGGACTTGTTGTCTGTGAACTCAGTTCCCAAGATCAAGCCTGTTCCCCTTATCTGTACGATGGATTTTTGCAATATCGATAAATGCCACGAAAACTAGTAGTTGCATGTACAATGAAGACATCATCTATGTGATGTGGAATATCTATGTAACCAAAAAGATATAAATACCTCTCCAATAATAGGACTGTCAGCATAAGCTTTAATTCCATCTTGGAATCTTGGTGCAATGCTTTTTACTTTCTCAACAATATTTCTTTCCCTGGAAAGAAGGATAATGTCAACTCCTAACATGGTCCAACAAAAAAAATTACATACTCCATACACGTTAAGTTGACCTCCAAGCTGTAACAGGGAAAGCAATACACATAAACATGTAAATGAATCGGGGTTTTGTTGCCTAAACAAATATTTCCCGACTAATAATATGTACATGTTATAGTCAGCTTTTTTCCCAGGTATGCAAATGTCCTTGTAGGTGTACTTGGTTCTTTACCTTTAGCCACTTCTCCATGTTACTCTGTATTTCCTGTTTTACTTAATTCCTTACTTCCTGTTTGGTTCATCGATCACAATAGACAAGTGCTCAAGAGCTCCTTTAACGGTATGATTGCCCAAATGTGAGTGTCCAATTGATAAAAGATGAGAGAGTTGATCGCTTTATACTTCTTAAATGCTTAAGATTGCCGTCTCTCTCCTCCTTGTGGGTGAGTCATGGCTTTGGCCTAGACTCGTTCATAAACTCCAAATGTTTGACAGTAAAATATTACTAAAAACTGGAATGGTTGCCTCTTTATGCCAGTTCTGTATGATCCGATCTAGAAGATAATCACTCTGAAGTTTAGGAAGATCACATCTTAGAGAGATTGACAATGACAATCTAGAATCTACTCCAGATTCGACAACAGATTTTTTTCTAACTTAAGGTGCTTGATATGACGGTAATCTCTTAGAAGTTCTAGCACGAAACATATAGGAAAGATTACTATGATAAAGGTGTTAATTAGATGAACCATCTCTATATTTATTCCTATTACGCCCCCTCACTCGAGTGTCCATTGGGTCCGAAGAGTGGTTAGTGCACAGGCTCCCCCGTACCATGTGCTGAAATTCCACTTCGTGAGTTATTTGAGGCTGCCAGGGTTTGAACCTGTGACCTTTGATCACACTGGCTCTGGGCCTGAACCAAAAAGGTTTTGGTTGAAATGGTTCATCTAACATATTTATTCCTAGTAAAAGGAAATAAAAATCAAGCAAATACCATTATTGCAAAGAATGTCAACATGAAGGCTTGATACAGAAAAGGAGTTTGGGCTTTGGGGAAAAAAATTCGCAATGATCATACTTGTACAACTTCAGTGCTTCAATTGCAACAGCACATGATACAGGATGTCCAGAATACGTAAATCCATGAGAAAACGATCCTACAGCCGAAATAATGGGTCTAATTAGTGGTTTCCAGGATCCAATAAAGCGTAAAAGCGTAAAACAAATGGTGTCTTTCAGTTACTCTTGGAAATGTGGATACTGATTGAACTGTGTAGGCAAAGAATAAAATGCATACTTACCAAGTTTGTTGCTTTGAGAGTGTATAACCTCCGAGATTTCAGGGCTTACAAGAACTGCTCCAATGGGCATGTAAGCTGAAGATAGAGCCTATAGAAACAGGGGGTTAGATCACGAAGAGCTAACTGTACGAAAATCAGTTTTTTTTAAGACCATCAAGTCTACCTTTGCCACGGAGACAAGGTCCGGTTTAATGTTGTATTTGTCACACCCAAACATCTCTCCAAGCCTTCCAAACCCACATATAACCTACATGACGAAAGATCTTTTGCTTGAACAAGAGAACGAGTAATGCACCATCATGATTAACGAGATACTCCTTCGAGGGCATAGGGGTTGTTTTATGCATTTTAATCATAATAAAGAACAATGTTTTGAGAAACTAGCACGACAAGATTGAAATAAAAATATACCTCATCTGCGATAAAGAGAATGTCATATTTCTTCAAAATAGCTTGAATCTGTATCAAATAAATGACACGATCAATTTTTACTGGTTGAAGAACATCTAAAATAAAGTGACATAAAATACAGAGACCGCCAGGGACAATTCGACAAAGATGGATGAACATCAAATCAACAGATACCGAGCACTGCATTGTCATAACATGAAGAATCCTAATGACAAGAAATATTACAGAGCGTATTGAGCTTCATATGCAGTGGTTGACTCACAGGCAACCATCATACAACTTTTATGGCATGCTATATTAACACTAAGCATAATATGAAAACCAAATTGAAAAGAATACAATATATTTGGCTATTGGCGTGCAAGGATACCCATTGCACTCGATTATTCGTATATAGAGTTCTATTTCAGTGTGTAATAAATACTCCTTTGCAACCAGAAGACGGTTAAATTTTAAGTGTATCCACCTTAACTTTTCATCTTTCTGGTTGGCAATCATTTCACAGTTTATAATGTGATAAATATACTTTGTAACAAGACAAAAGACCTAACAATGTCAACCAAAGCAGATCTTCATTTCTACAGTTACAGCACATCTTCTGCCCTACACGATAACTGGCCTAACTGTGTCCACTTTGATAAATTTCGGATAATAATTAAGAAACTATTACGCCCCCAGGTATATCATAGATGTTCAAACTTATACCACAACTGTACCTCATAAATCTCACTTTCCCTTCTTTCCACCGATCTGATTATTTTTTTCCAGAATCTTATCTTTAACGATTGCTGATTACCACTATTTCCAAGCATGAATAAAGCGATAAATTGTTTTCATCACATACTTCCATCCAATGGGATGTAAAGTTGCTAAAGTATCAGTGCCAAACCTTTTCGAAATACGTTGCAGGGGGAAGCATCACTCCACCTGCTCCCATAACAGGCTCAGCAATAAATGCAGCAATCTGAAATAGTAAAACAGAACATGATCCTAAGTAACATGATAAGATAGATTATTAAAAGTTACATATATATTTTCTAATCTGTATTTGAAATAAAAATAAGGCTAAGGATTGTCAAATTTTGATACCGTCTCTGGTCCCTCTTTGAGGATAAGGTTCTCTAGATTATTAGCTAACCTGGTTGCAAAATCTTCTTCTGTCTCACCTAAAGTTGATGAATATTCCGTATTACACTAGTATCAGCAATTAGTTAAAACAGAAAATGGGAGTATAACTCAGGCAAAGAATCCATCACAACCTGCCAGATGATAACGCCAGTAATGAGGGCAGTCGGTATGCAAAACAAATGGAGCTGGCAGATCAAATTGCTGATGCAGAGCTGGAAGTCTGATAAGAAAGGTTATTTAGTTGCTGCAAGTGCGTTCATGAACAAAACCTTCACAGTAAAGTGACCAAGATTTTACCCTGACAGGCTAGCTGCTATGAGAGTGGAACCATGGTATCTGTCAAAAATCCAAGGGGTAAAGTTAATTAATTGCCAGAATTACTAAAAGATCTGTAAACCTTGGTTGATAAATTACGATTTTGATCGGGCAATGAATTTTTTCTTGTTTGGCCTTCCAAGGGCGTTGTTGTAATACCAGACCAGCTTCACCTGAACGCAAAGTTGCAAACTAATCACAAACACTGAATGTCTTTAATTTGACATTCTTTAAGTTTCTAGGGCATAAGCCAGTACATGCTACGATTGTGATATTGAAGTTTAAAAATGTGCCTCTGTAGTTTTTTTTTTCCATGAACATGTTACAATAACTGAAGCCTGAAGGTCTGAAGGTCTAATAAATAATAAGTAATCAGTGGTGGAGCGGGGGGCTAGCAGGGGCACTCGCCCCCGCTGGCGTAGCAAATTTCGAAGTTTTTAGTTAAAATTTCCCAAAAATTTTCAAGGTTACCCTATATTACTAACTGTCCGCCCCTGCTGAATAATTTCATAAGTGATCTCAGAGAACTATATATTTATAACTAACCTGGGTGTCATTGGCTTCTGAACCACTGTTTACAAAGAATGCTTTAGCCATTTTTCTAGCTGTGAAAGTTTCCAAGAGGTCTTTGGCAAGGTCCTGAAAATAGATAGGAGCAAAATGAGCAATATTAACTCCTTGCAAAATTAAATCTATGATGGAACTCTCTCTCTCTCTGTTGACGAGAAATAAGGGAAAAAGCTATTATTTACATTATTTCATTAAGCTGGCTGAGATGAAAGGGATTTCCAACTGTTTAATCTAGTGAGATGTTGTGAGTTTGTGACTCCAATACTATGAACAAGTGAACATACATATGATAGCTCATCCGATAAAATGGGCCTGATAAACCATTACATCAGGAAGGACAACTTGATCTCCATATAGAGGATACAAACAAATGTGCAAAAGTAAAAGCACTGCAGCAAAATGAGAAGTTAACCTAAACTAGAGTTCCCTACCACGAGCTAGATGGAACTTTCTTACATCCTATCTGCAATGAAAAACTCTGGCAAATAGAAATTCAACAAATAGAAACTCAACACAAGAGTGAAGTTCAGATCTATATTTATTGCTCCATGTCCAAAATATCACTACATAACCTATCCACATCAGCTTTAACAGCCAATTTTTTAATTTTGACCTTGTAAACACTAGCTTAGGGCTTGGGCAAAATTTTGATATAAAAACAAAAATGCGATGAATCGAACGGAATGGAGGGAGTAATCACAGCGCCCATTTAGTTAATGAAGTCAGTACAAAAAATTGTTTTCCACTTTTAGTACAGAGTCGTGTCTGACAGCTTTCAGGAGCAGCACAAATATGTAATGTAGGAAGCCATACTAGTTCTCAGTCTAGATTCATATTGTCATCCAATCCAAAGCCTCCAATGCATTCCCTCGCTAAATTATTTCAAACAGAATATAACAATTCTTCAAATAAACAAAGGCACACAAATATAAGAATTTTTATTTTAGTGAAGCAAACATTTATGTGGACATACCAGCAAAATAGCTGAACAATGGAATAAACTATTCACGAGACCCTTATTTAACTGGAAGAAGTGTCAAAGCTTGATTAACACAAGAAACGGAGGGAGAGTTGTTGGTGCAAAAATTCAACACGTAGGGACTGTAGGGTTTACCAGAGACACTTTTGTAGTTCGGTTCCAAAAAGAATGATAGAACGGCAATTTCTTCAACTGCTTGATTGCAGCGTCAATAAGTCGGGGTTCATTTCCTCCTGCAAAATTCAGATCAGATGTTGCATGGCTATTGCTTGCAATGTAACAGCAATGAATCTCTACTAGTATCAAGAATATCAGTACCTAAAGCTGTGCACCATAGGCCAGCAAGTGCATCAAGATACTTCTTGCCATTGATATCATATGCATAGGAACCCTAGCAGTAACAAAGCATAGAAGCAGCAATGTTAAAAATCTCAGTCAAGACAAACTACACTTCATTAGTTTCTCAAGAATTTACCATTTGCTCCCAACGCCATACAAGTATAAGACTTACGTACCTCAGACTTGTCTATGACCAATGGATTTGTATCCGTTGTTTGCCAGCCAGCAGTGAATGGTGCCAGCATAGAATGCCCTTTGTAACTAAATCACGACAGTTCCAGAAATGAGTTTACAGATTAATTTCTCTATTAAAAGGTAGAATATTGATGAAGATTAAAATGATGAACATCCACTTAGAATGACTTTAAGAGTGGAGTAAAGAACTCTTAGTCCCCCAGCAAGAAGAATTCATAAATGAAGGACAGTCATACGGACATGTATAATCAGATATTCGCAATGGTAACTTAACATGGAAAAAAAGAAAAAGACTTATCTACAAGAACGATATATGATGAATACAGCACAAATCAATTGACACTAAATATGTACAATCGTATACAACCCAAACCGTAGAGACCAACATGAGTCCTAAAAGACATTTGAAGATTCAAAAACAGTGGCCTCATAAATAGTGATCATGTCATAGCAGAACGGAAGCCACCTTTCAACTAATTGAACAGTTATACAGGAAATCTTGGTTTATTGTAAATGACACATCATTTACAACTTACAAGTGTCGTATAAAGAGAGATGCACCACAAACATAAAAAGCAAAAAAAAAAAAAAAACAATAACAGAAACACAAAAGTGTACCTTTTTTCCGAGCTGGAGTCTTGTGGCTGTGATGGATTCACGCTGGTTGTGAAACATCGGACAAAATAAGAGCTTCGGCCACCAGACGCAGCTGCATTTCTTGTATACTGCAAATAAATCATTGTAGCAACCAATTGTCATGAAAAGTATCGACACTTAGCAAATTGATGGTCTCCAAAAAAAAAAAAAAGATACATGGTATATCACATAAAATGAAATAGGACCACAATGGCATGGTCAGACGTATAACGATATAACAGCAAGACGACTCTGTGGTTTGATAAAAACATTCTTCACTGTCCTTACACAGGCATTCTGCTATCTTGGACACTCTCCTATCTTGCAGCAACGAGACTAATTTGCTCAAAATGCTTAAAGTTGCATCAATGCTAAGGTATATTGGATGGTTCACTTGAGCTCAATTAAATTTGCCAGTTTAAGTTAATGAGATGGAGTGAGTATTTGTGTACATGATACTTCACACTGTTTAATTCCACGAGTATTACTCTAGTGCCTTATGGGCACCTGCAGATGGTGGAGTAACGGGTTGTATACACGCAGTCTACCTAATACATTGTTTCCACATGTCTCATAATGAAAATTATGTCAAGAATTGCATTGAATAAACGTCATTGACAACAAAAAAGACACGCAATCACATACAAGTAAATTATTTTTCTTTATTCCATCATATAATCCGGAAAGAATAGCGTCTCTTTGGTTCTACATGAAAGGAAGTGATACTCATAAAATGCATTAGAGACAACAGCACAACACTTGTATTACATACTCCGTATATGTAATAAGTGAACTAACACTCCACATCGTACTCTCCTAGAAGACAATAATGATTGTGTAGGACCGTCTTACAAAGTGAGATGAACCTGTTACATTTGAAAACACTCCTAGTAATAAATGAGTGTTCAACCAATAAAAGAACGTCTTACTTTGTAAAACAATCCTACTTTATAATTTGTGCGAAATATATTGCGTTTTCTTGAAATGCATCATTAACACCAAAAATCAATTTACGAGCACCTCGTGTTATTACAATTAATTAACTCCGAATAATGAATCAAAACACCCTAACTTCCCAAAATCCGCACAACCTAAAATTAAAACAGAGACATGAGTATCAATTTCATAAGTTGACTAACAAAATACATTGTCTCCTCCATTTATACTACAAATTCAAACTACTTTTTATATCATATATCGTCGATCATACGAAATACAGTTCAATTTCTAATAAAAACAATCTAAATATGAAGAAGAAGCAAATTAAACACTGAAATCAGGCAAACAGTAAACACACACACAAAAAAAAAAAAATTAAAATTAGGAAATTAAACGAGAAAGAAGAATGATCGCAACCTGAAGTGTTTTGAGAGAAGATTGAATAAAATGCTTCATAATTTTAATGTTGCAGCGCTGAAATTGTAGAGAGAGAAAGGAGTGAAGGCGGAAGAATGAAGTAATTTCAAAGTGAAAAAGAGAGAGAAAGCTGACGAAATCAACTTTAAGTCTTGATTATTACTTATTAGTGTTATAATTACGCAGATTACAATTTGAATATTGATTTGATTACCAACTTTGGTAGTACGTACTTTAGCAAATTCAATAGCAGATTCAATTAGCAGTTTTGCACTCATTACTCGTCAAGGTGATTCTGTACTCGGACATAATTATGCACCTTATTCAGGTTATTTTTGGGTTTTTAAAGAATTTGGGTCATGTTCGGTTATTTTGGATTTAGGTAAAGCTATTTTCAGGCTATTTAGGGATAATGGATTGTGTGCAAAATTGAATATGGGTCGGGTCTTCCGTTCGGGTGTTGGGTTGGGTCATTTAATTCTCGTTAGTTTTCCATCAGTAGAGGTGATCATGTGTCGGACCCATGCGAGCTTGCGCCGGGTAAGACCAATAAAATAATGCGTTTATAGGGCTGTGTTGCGCCCGCCAAATGTGTTGGCCTATTTTGTGAGCCCAAACCCAGCCAAAATGGGCAAGATTGGGCTTTTGGGCTCAAGTAGACTTTTCGGACCCTAAGATTATGACTTGTCAGGTAAGATTATGATTGGATTTGTCATTGATAAAGTAATAAAGCAATTTAACGACTAAAACTGGTTCCCTCTAGGCGGTTTCCTTGGGAGGGTTGTGGAGTTCCTAGGCGGTTTTCCTAGGTTTCTTTGCTTTTCTGACGATTTTTCTTCACTCAAAATTAACCAAAGTGTCTCTTGATTGTTTTCTTGCACTTTTCTTCACTGTGTTTTGTTTCCTTTTGGGATCGTTTTGTCGGTATGTAGTAATCTTGTACAGCGGTATGGCCATTTCTGCCTCATCTTTGAATCTGAATGCTGTCTATGAGGGAGATGGGGATGGTCTTCACGAGGACGCTCAGAATGTGGAATTGGAATGGGTGACAGATGAACAGGTGGGAGGTGATGAAGCGCAATTTTGCGTGGTTGGTAGATTGTGGACAGATAGAAATGTAAATTTTAAGGCTCTCATTGATACCATGACATTGGTATGGAAGACAAAGGGTGTTGTGGGAGAGGTGGTGGACAAGACTAAGAAGATCTTTACCTTCAAGTTCGATGATGAGAATGATAAGACCCGTGTTTTAGCAGAGCAACCGTGGCATTTTGACAGACATATCCTTGTCCTGGCAAGCCTGGAGGGCGAGCAATTCCTACTGAGGTACCTCTCTTTTTCTCGCCAATGTGGGTTCGTATCTATGATTTACCTGTTATTGTAACACATCGCATTTTCGGTCATTATAATAATCAATTATATTGAATATTTTATTATTAAAGTTATTTTTATAATAATATGGGTAATAATGTAGAACAATAGTAGTACCTTTCGTTTAGCCTTTTAATTGGTTATTTAGTTAAGACCGAGTGTTATTTCTATTTCCGACTCATTCCGACTCGTTTCGAGTCAATTGGGCCTAAAACCGTCTAATGGGCCTAA
>JAOWBH010146860.1:0-12619 GCA_028566215.1 Silene coronaria | reverse complement strand
CACGTTTGCCAATGCGATTTTTACGCGGTAAATATCGTTAGCTACGTATTTGCAAAAATTATAAAAGTTAGATATTTCTAATGTACTCGTAAAACCGAATCAAACAAGATCACACATGAATATATATTCACTTATATTTTGAGAGAAAATTAAAATTAAATGGTTATTTGTGAATAGTGTGTAAAAGTAAAAGTGGTAGAGTGGAGTTTAATGAATAAAGTATTAGATAAAAATCCAGCAGAATTAAGTCTCTTGCATTCAGATTTGTCAAGCATCTTGTTTCAAAGGAATTAAATTCATCCATTGAACGTGGTGCATAATTTCAGGAAAAAAATAAAATTTTTGAAAAGTTGACTTTTGATACAGGCTGACAAATCAGCTCTGTGGTTGTTGTTTTAATAAATTAGATAGAAGATAGATAGATAGATGGACTATGTGTTGAAATGATGGGTGATTAATATGGTGGAACAAATAATGCATGTACATTCCTTACTAAACACACCATCAACAATCATCAAATTAACAATAAAGATGCACCAATTTTATTTCAAAAGGGAAATAACCCGTCTGAAATAAGACGGGCTAAATATAGTCATTTTACGATAAAATGTCACTATTTTTAGATAAAATGTTACCATTATTTTTCATGGTAAAAAGTGACAATTTTAATTATAACATTTTGTCATTAACTGGTTATATTCTATTAAAAAAATGGTGACATTTAGTCCGTCTTATTTCAAACCGTCGTACCTCATCATACTTGACCTAGTACATGATTAATTTTGTTGACAAAAGGATGACTTTTTAAGACAAATTTAAAGATTTAAGCACAATTAATTCAACATACTTCATCATTTGATGTTATGTAGCTAGAAAAAGATTGATGCCTCTTCACAAATTGTATGTATACTATGATTTGAATAAGAAAGCTTCTTCTTTGGTAGGTAGAATGGTTGTGTAAGTCGAGTAGTTAGTACTTTGATTGATTTTAATAAGGAAGTTAAGTCGGTTTTTAATTTAAATGAACGAGTGTGACACTGGTTGACGTGTGAAGTGACAAAGATTATTTTGAAAATCCGTGTGGCCGTGTGCAATGTTGATTAAGACGATTAGAAGAGGAGAAGCTAGAAATAGATTCAAGCGTTACAAGTTTATAACAACAATGATATGTGATTTTAACGTTCACAAATAAGCTAAGAAAAGTTATGGTAGATTGTTGTTTATCCTCACCTGATATTTTGTTTTTACTTAATCACAGTACGATAATTATTGAAGTACAGATTTATATCCTCACATGATATTTTGTTTTTACTTAATCACAGCCTTTGCCTAAACAAACAAGTATGATAATTATTGAAGATTTAAAGTACTTTTTATTGTAGAATAACGATATCAAAACTTTGATCTTGTGCTGTTTGTGTCCTAATTCACTATGATGTCGGAAATTTGATCACAATGTTACGAGTTATGTTATGAGAGTTCGTTCTATAGTTTAAATACCGAGTTTTATAAATAACAACTTGCAGGTTGGTGATATATAAGATTATAACAAGTGAACTAGCAAGGGTTATCATAAAAAAATTGATAAACACAAATAAAGAATTATACACATCAAGCATCAATATCTACTAAGTACTAACTCATAGATTCCAATCAAATGTTATCCAAACCAAATACATCTTATCACCACTAATCCAAATAATTTATACAATTAACAAAACATCTTGCTCGTGACGGACACTGTCCATCACAAGTTGAAGACGGATATGTCCCTCTTCCAATAAGACAAGTGAGATGGCAAGTGGGGGGAAATGAAACCCCCAGTGAATAGTGCTACTTGCATATTGTGGAGAAAAAAGATTACACATCTGATGTATTACCTCAGACCCTTTTTGTTGTTGAACATACATGTATTTTTTCTGAGCATACTTAAATTTATATGTATAGTTTTTGAGCAATATTGAATATTTTTAGTTTAATGTTCAAAATGAACATACTCAAAAACTTTATACTAAAGCTCATAATATTTTTAGAGCAAAACTCAAAAACTTTATAATAAAACTCAAAAAATACACAATCAGATGTACTACATCTGATATATAGTCTATATACTACATATTGTGAGAGGACACTATCCGTTTTCAGCTTATAACGAATAGTATCCGTCTTCAATAAAAATTTGCGTACACTTAATGACAACAACAAAACATTAATCCCCACTAATCAATTATTATACATAATTGTGATTGATCACCCTCCAAATTACACTAATCCATTCAATTAGTACCATCAATCTTACATAAAAAAGTTGACTTTTCATTAAAAATCAATTATTTTTTTTTCAATCATTTTTAAATATTTGCATTTTTGGAGCCTTTGAATTGACACCTAAACCTTCTCCTCTCTACTCTCACTATTTTTACTCAACAAAATACTCACACTCTTTTCACTCCTCTCTTTTCCTATCTCTCTCTATCCCACTCTTTCTCTCTCCACCACAACAACCACCACACAAACCACCACAACAACCACCCTCTATTCCTCTAACTTCCCATTACAATTAAAATACTATTATAATATTATTTTTACTTCATTATTATTAAATTAAACTCCTCATTTTTTTTCAAATTAATACTTTAGATCTCTTAATTTTTTCTTCATTACTTAATTAATACTCTAATTAATAGTACTTCACTTATAGTACTACAGTATTATTTATTAAAGTATTATTGTATTATACTATTTACTCATTGATTGAAGTCATTTACCCCAAATAATTGGTAAGTTTTTTTTTTTTTATCATATTTTTGAGTTTTATTCATTTGGGTATTCTTAAATTTGCTCTAATTTTTATGGGTCGAGTTTATTTTTTTGATTTTGGTGTTATTTTTTCTGGGTTTTTTGGAATTAATGCTGTATATATTGTTGATTTATTAAGTTTATTTAATTTATGTAAGAATTTATTTCTATTTAATAAATAATCTGTAGCTCTGAATGTTACTAAAATTACTCAAATTAAATGTTTATTCTTCTGATTTCGAATTTTCTGATCTTATAATTAATCAGCATCATATTTATTTTTACCAAAGTTCAGAATATTTAATTTAATTTAATTATTATTGTGGTTAATTTGAAAAATATTCATTTATAGTAAATTAAATTATTCGTACATTGATTGGATCTTTCGATTTTTATGGAAATATTTGAATATATATTTTGTTGAATTAAAGTAGTAATTCAACTGTACTCACTATAAAATAGTATAGCTAGGTCTAGATTTCATAGCCTCACTGATTTTTCTGGGTAAAAAGTTAAAAAGAGCAATGTTATGAACGGTCTCTTTCGGTTTTTTTACTGACCGTCTCCACGCACTAACCCATAAAATATTACTACCTCCGTCTCAATCATTTGTTTTAACTTTTTATTTTACTTTTTATGAGCGGTATTTGTGTTTAATCAAAGGTAAATAAATGATTGAGTCGAGTCTAAGGGAGTATATATCGATTTTTTATTCTTTTTGAGCCGTGTTTTAATCAATGGTAAATGTAAATTATTGACTCGTAAATGTAAGAGAAGGTCCTTTAGATTGTTGAAATAAAACCATTCGTCTTAGTCAATAGTTTACGTTTTGTTGACATGTAAAATAAAGTAAGCGTAAACTAGTGACTCGGGAATTGAGGGTACATATTTAAAAGGGAGACATGGATTTGGTATATCAGATCAATAATGAGTGAACAATTACAGTGTCTGAATGCAAGAAAAAGGAAAAAGGGGAACTGGGTTTTATTACTTTGTCCTTGGATTCCCGAGAAAACCGTGGAAAAAAAAACAGTACAGTAAATTGAACAGTGGATTTATAAATTCTGATCCCCCTTTTTTTTGTTTGATTTTAATGTATGTCTTCAAATGTTTTTGTTGTTTTTCATGCCAATAAATTTTAGTACTACTTACTTTACTCACTGTCCGGCCGAGTCAATAATTTACGTTCACTATTATGGAAGAAGGAAACGGCACGTTGGGAGTATTTTCTTTGACTGAGATCTTTGCGTGGAGTCGATGGTAGATTGATGGGGTTAAGGTCGTGTTCTTTTAGACTTAATTTCTGTTATGTTTTGCTTAGTAATTTAATTTAATTAACTGGGGTTGTTGTCTTACCAACGACGAAAAAACATGTAAATTTTTGCATTTTGCATTACTATTTCGCCGACCAAAATTTTTCAGTATGTGATTAGCCTCCTAGCTTAGCTTTAGCCTTTTCCTTCGGCGTTGCTTTCGAGTTAGTTGGGTATTTGATCTCGTGGACATTGATTGAGCGATAAAACGATTGTATTAGTAGAAAAGGAATAGAATGAAATGTTAAATTTTTTGAGTGAAATATGAAGGAACTGGGAAGCGCAATATATGGGATGAGTTTGTTTTTGGTTGGATTTTAACACTTGGGGAAATGTAAGTGTTTGTGTCTTTTTCTGCCCTTTTACTCCCCCTGGCCATCTGCATTAAAGTTTGTAGCATGCGCTGTTTTCTTGTGGACTGCAGTATTTAATTTCTTTGGTGGTTGAGTTTCTGTTTTGCTGTACTGAAATAGTTGCTAGAATTCAGGGAAATAAGCCAGATATATAGACTAATGTAGCTAAGTTTTTATTTTTTTGTGTGTAGTCTAATGTTAGTGGTAATAATAGATTAGTGGATTATTTGGGCTTATTGATGGAAGGGTATCCTATTCAATGTGCTACGGTTCATGGGCTCAGTTGTTGTGGAAATGAAATGTTGGCGTCTAACAGTAGTGACCGTGATGCCAAATAAATAAGCAATGGTTTCTGCAATGCGGATTTATGCTTGTTAAGAAGTTAGTCAATGTTAATGGTATGGTAGTACACTAGTACATTATGTTCTGAAACGTGGTTCATTAATGTCTTTATATCTTAGAGATAAACGGAATTAAAAGGGGTTTATAGGAAATTTGATTACACAGTGGATTGGCGAGAAAATCGAGAGAAATACACTTGGCAGTTTTAGTTTATGAGCTTTGATATTCTTAGAAAAGGTTATGAGTTTAATGTCGTGGAGTGGTTGGTTATCAACTTTACAAATGAGTATATATGGGCATATGGCATGGCGGAATTGTCTAGGAAGAGCGGGAAGAGCTTAATCTATAGCGGAAGAAATTTAGTAGAGTACTATGAGAAGCTACAATTCCACACATTATTTGGAAAATGTTGGAATGATACTATTAGATGCTTAAGATGGCTAGAAACCGGGCATGATTATACACAAGAGAAAAGATGAAACTTATAATGAGGAGGGAAGGAGGGGAAAAGTGTATAGACTGTGCTCGTATGAGGGACAAGAGAACGTGCATGATAATGTATTAATAGAAACAATTTGGTGGAATGAAGCAAAAAAACTAAGGTGCTTCACAAAATAGATTGACATCATCAAGTATGTAAGGAGGGTTTTAGTACGAGTATGTAGACTAGTGCCGGGAAGGTATAGAACTTCCTTTATGCTTCTTAGAGTGCACTAACATTTTGCAGTCAATCATATTTTTTCGCTATAATCCTGGACTCCTGGACAAATTTACTAGATTAATTACAGTGTTTGTACACAATATTGTGTATTTGTGTTGATTGATCTGATGATAACTCTTGAAATTTGAAAGTAAGTTGGAAGTAAGAATTAACTTTGGATGTTGAGGTTGCTTGGAGTGTAAATCTGGCGAGGTTAGGGGAAGGAAAACAAGGAATCCTTTTCAATGGGATGACTATCTGAGTTTTTGTCTATTCTATCATCATTTTTTATTCAGTAGATTGGGAAATCAGATTGTGACTTCGGAGTCTCTTCGTTATATTTCCCTATGTTATGTATTACTTTATGCTTATTTCTCCTAGATATGTAAATCTCTTAAGAATTCTATTATAAAGGGTTTTCTAATTTCTCGGTCTTTTCCTTGACCTTTTTTTTTCTCCTTTTTTATTTCATTCTTGTTTCTCTAAATATGTTATATACTTGTATCCCTAAATGTTGATCGAACTTAAAATCGATTAACCAAGTCAAATGTTAGATATTATAAATGGGAACGAGGGAGTGCTTTCGAGCCTTTCATGCTGTTGCATAAAATTAGCTTGTTTTTGTTTGGAATAATCTCTTAAGCATGCTTTTGTTTGGAATAATCTGCATAATAAGTTGATGCGGATAATATGTAGCTGTAACCTCCAGTTTAAGTGACATTTAAGTCAGTTGCGCAGTCATGTAACTTCTGTAATGTGCTGGCAAAAAGCAGTCAAAGATGGATCGTCGAAGCTGGCCGTGGAAGAAAAAGTCATCTGAGAAGTCAGCTGCAGAAAAGGCTATTGCTACGCTTGATTCTTCTGGTGCCTCTTTGCCTTCTGGTGGATCTCATGCTGATAAGGTTTGTTTCTGCTGTTGACCTGTGACAGTGTTCCTGAGTTCTCAAAATGTATGATTCACAAATAACTTTTGTTTCGAAAAATGGCACGATATTGAAGAAAACATAAAAAGAAATAGGTGTAAGTAGATGGTAGAAAAGTGTAAGTGGGCAGTTTACCCTTAAATATTAGTACAATAAGGTTGTTTTACTTCTGAAAAGTAGACCCACAGAGAATATACAAGGTTTTATGATACAGCCAATCAAGAAAAACCGAAGGTAATTAGGTAAATGTTAATAGAAGAGTTAAACTTAAGTCAATGCACACAATGGTTTATTTGTTTATATATACTTTAAGGTTTGATTTTTTGAGCTATGACATAAAATAAATGAGCTGTACAAAAATCTATGGGATCATTTTCACTTAAGGTTCATCATCGGTGTCCTTACTCTTTTTCTAATCAAACTGATATCTTTTATTTGTCCGTCTTCTTTACCCCACCAGGATAATCATAAAAAATCAAGCTATGTTCAAATTTCTGTGGAGTCTTACAGTCATTTGACTGGATTGGAAGATCAAATTAAAATCTATGAGGAGAATGAAAAGATGTTTGAAGATCAAGCAAAAGCGTATGAAGACCAAATGCAAACATTAGAGGAGGAAGTTGATGACTTAAGGCAGAAGCTTTCATCTGCCAATTCAGAGATCACTACTAAGGAAGAACTTGTTAAACAGCATGCGAAGGTTGCTGAGGAAGCAGTCTCAGGTACTCTCTCTTTATACTAGATTGTCTCTTGCACCGGAATAATAGTTTTCCCGGGCTAAAGTACTCTCTCTTTATGCTAAAATAAACAGTACTCCTTTGGCTTTTTGTATAAGGCATTCTCACATATCACAGCACATTCTTCAAACTTCAGTATCTTACTTCTCCATCGTATTTATATTGTCCCAATTCGACTTCTGTGGTCAAACAATGCAACTCAACGTTGACCAATAATTTCTCTCAATATATAAGAGGTAAAACTCAAACGATTAAGGCTCTGATGTTGTTGTTGTACAAAAACTATTAGGTTGGGAAAGTCCAACATGATGAATTTTAAATCGTGTATCCACATATATTTGGAGGGAGGTATGTGGGAGAAATAGAAGGGTAGGAAGACAATTTTCCTTGTTAGGGAAGGATTTAGACTTGGAGAGCGAGGGACAAGTTTAATAAAAATTCCTCCAACAAAGGAGTTTTAAAAATTTGGAGGTAAAATTTCACTCCATTCCGCTGCCCCTCCCTTTTCCTCCCCCATTGTTATGCAAAGTTGCAAACAAAACTTTGCTCTCCAAACCACGCTAGAAAATGGAATAATATTTGGAGGACTTTGATTGCCGGAAGTGTATGTGGATTAACTTTTCTCTCCTTCAGGTTGGGAAAAGGCTGAAGCAGAAGCTTTAGCTTTGAAAAATCATCTGGAGTCTGTGACCCTAGCAAAGCTCACTGTAGAGGATAGGGCAGCCCATTTGGATGGAGCTCTCAAAGAATGCATGAGACAAATAAGGAACCTCAAGGAAGATAATGAAAGGAAGCTCCAAGAAGTTGCAGCCACCAAGAACAAGCAGTATGATATGATGAAGCATGAATTGGAAACGAAGATCGCTTGCTTGGATCAAGATCTCATGAGGGCTGAAGCTGAGAGCGTTGCTATTTCCAGGTCATTGCAGGAACGTTCTAACATTCTTATAAAAGTCAGCGAAGAAAAGTCAAAGGCTGAAGCTGAGATAGAACTCTTGAAAAGTAATGTTGAATCCTGTGAGAGGGAGATAAACTCGTTAAAATATGAACTTCATATTGTTTCCAAGGAGATGGAAATTCGCAATGAGGAAAAAAATATGTGTGTCAAGACTGCTGAAGTGGCTAATAAGCAGCAACTGGAAAGTGTCAAGAAAATTGCCAAGTTAGAAGCAGAGTGTCAGAGGTTACGTGGGCTCGTCCGAAAGAAGCTTCCTGGGCCTGCTGCTTTGGCCCAAATGAAGCTTGAAGTGGAGAGCCTGGGTAGAGACCAGGCTGACGCTCGCCTCCGAAGGTCTCCTATTATGCCTTCAAGCCCTCAGTATTCATCCAATCCTCACATGTTGTCAATGCCTGAATTTTCCCATGACAATCTTCAGAAATTCCAAAAGGAGAATGAGTTTCTCACCGAACGGCTTCTATCCATGGAGGAAGAAACAAATATGCTCAAAGAAGCATTGGCAAAACGTAACAATGAATTGCAGACTTCTAGAAGCATCTGCGCCAAGACTTCGAGCAAGCTTCAAAGTTTGGAAGCTCAGTTACAAACATTCAATCAGCAAAAGGGTTCAGGGTTTAGGGTTCAAGCTGAAAGATCGTTTAGTCAACATAATAGCAACCCTCCAAGCTTGACATCCTTTTCTGAAGATGGAAATGATGATACAGTAAGTTGTACAGAGTCATGGTCTTCTGCTCTAATTTCAGAGAAGAACAAGGATAAATCTATGAAATCTGAAAATGGGAGCCATTTGGAGCTCATGGATGACTTTGAGGAGATGGAAAAACTGGCTCGTAATGATTCGGATTCATTTTCAGGCAGTTCACCCAGTAAGACCATAGCTGTAAATGGGGTTGTTACTCGTGATAAAGAACAAGTCAGCCTAACTGGAGATTTGGGTGCAAACACTGAAATGTTGCCGTTGGTGAAATTGAAGTCAACCATATCTAGGGTTTTTGAATCTGTTTCGAATGAATCTGATTTGTCAAAAATTCTAGAAGATATTCAGCATGCTGTCCGGGAAGCTCAAGATAATATACATCCACACTCAATAATTTGCGTCTTTGAGGAAAAACACTGCTCAGATAGCACAGTTGATCATGTAAATGGAAACAGCAAGGAACTTAGTCAAGAACTAGAAGCTGCCATTTCTCAGATTCACAATTATATTGTGTTTCTTGAAAAGAATACGAGAGCAGTCCATGTGGTATCTAATGATGTTGATGAACTGACCCATAAAATTGAGCAGTTCTCTGCCACTTTCAATAGGGTACTGTGCAATGAGATTAGTGTGGATGATTTTATTTTGGCCTTGTCTGATGTCATGGCCAAAGCCAGTAAGCTTGGCTTAGATTTCTCTGGCAACAAATTAAATGAAGCAGAAGTAGATAGTCCCACCTGCATTGACAAGGTTGCATTGCCTGGAGACAAGTCTCCTCAAGCTGATAGCTACTCAAATGGTTGTGGCCCAACTTCTGATTCTTCTTCAAATCCCGAGGTTCCTCAGGAAGTAAATATTAAATGCTTTGCGGAGGAAGTTGAACAGTTAAAAGCTGAGAAAGATAGCCTGGAAAGAGAATTTATCAGATGTTCTCAAGATTTAGAGGTCGCTAAATCTCAGTTGAAGGAAATGGAACAAGAACTATCTGACATTAAAGTGGAGTTGACGTCCTCCAAAAATGTGAACAGCTTGTCTGAGACCCAACTGAAATGTATGGCAGAGTCGTACAAAACTCTAGAGAAGCGAGCTGAGGAATTGGAAGGTGAGGTCAATGAACTGCGGGAAAAATTGGAGTCTTTGAACATTGAGCTCGAAACTGAAAGATCAAGTCATCAAGATGCTGTAGCCAGGTGTAGAGACCTTGAAGAACAGCTACAAAAGTTAGTTCTGGCTTAAATTTTCGTATTACTATTCCCCCGTCCCAATCTTATTCTTTGTGAGGAGCATTTTCATCAGAAGTAAACAAATGAATGAGACGTAGGGAGTACGATGTACTATTTATAAACTCTAGTATGTTAGCAGTGTTTTTGTATCACCCTATCACTTTAATTTACAATTGTATTGCAGTTGAAGAACTCCGATTAACTTGTCATTTTTGTCTTTCTCTAAAGGAACGGAGAGTGCGCGGCGTGCTTATCTTCTGCTGCTGAAGCGGACATTAAAGCCAAACAGGTAAGGTGCTAACTAAATAATTTATGCAGTGACTTGAAGGTTCATATTTTTGCTGGTGTAAATTTTTTCATTGTTTTCAGCGGGATAAAAACTTGGTATTCTTTGGGTTTGGATTTGAATTATGATGCAACAAAAATAAAGTAACTCATTAAAGTGACTACACTGATTTTTATAGTCAAGTAAGCAATCCATTTGATGCAATTCTAAATGCAGTTTTCATTATGGGTCATTCATATGAACTGAAGAAGTAAGCTGGGGTCAGGCCTCCTGTCTCTCCTAAGTCCCAACATAGCAGTAATCTTTCGTTGGTTTAGTAGTTGGGTATGCGTCAAGTAAGATAAACGAGCATTATCCTGGTTGCCAATGATACCATGTTATGGAATTGGGGTTCAGATTAGCATGGTAAGGCTAGATGGCTTTGTGCAGCATTGCAGCCTTAGAGCTGAACAACGCAGAGGGGATGTTTCCACATGGCTCAAAATTGCCTTGAGACTTGCAGGAAATGACTCTTAGTTCACAATAAAATGAAGCCCAACCACTTTAATGAGCCATTTTGTTTTATTACATCATAATTGAACTCAATGTACAACGATTTTTTGCTGTCTATTGAAAACAATGAATAATTTGGACCATGTTTGATATCTAAAGATATCCTATTTTCCCTCATAATGAACAATAGGAAAAGGAGCTGGAAGCTGCAGCAGAGCAGCTAGCAGCATGCCAAGAGACGATTTACCTTCTCGGCAAGCAGTTGAAGTCAATGCGCCCTCAAACCGAACTTTTGAGTTCACCCAACAGTGAAAGAAGCCCGAAAAGACTCAGTTTTAATGAATTTGAATCAAATCCCAGAGGCATGGATCAGGCTGAGATGGACACTGCCACTTCCCCTACTCTTCAAAGGTTAGGGTCCGAGTCACCTTTAGGTCTTTACAATGCACCATTTAGCCCATCAAACACCGAAGGAAACATCACCAGGTCACCTGCATTCTCAAACCATCCAAGGCACAGTCCTACCAAGTCAGCATCTTCTTCCGCTTCTTCTACTCCGACACCAGAGAAGCATTCACGTGGTCTTACCAGATTCTTTTCGTCAAAGGGCAAGAACAACTATTAGACTTGCAACATCTAATAATCGGTTGGTTGTAACCGATTATTTGGTAAATTTTCCAGGTGATGATGGCCGCCTTCCTTACAGAACGCAGTTTAAAAAACCCGCTCAGAAATGATATTGGAGGTAGATGTCCTGAATGATGGATAGGTACTACTCCCTCCATTCCAACAGGCTGAAATATGGCAAATTTTGAAGAAGGGTAAACATCCTATTGGAATGAAGGAAGTACGATATTTATACTTAAATAGTAGCCTTGTTCTCGATTCTTCGTTTCAAGGGCTGCAGAGTGTATGGAATGTTGCTGTATATAGTGAAGTGCACATCCATCTAATTTTTCATATTTTCCTCCTAAAATTGATCTTGATGAGGTTTGATGAGCTCATATGGAGGTGTTTGTCATTGTGCTTACTGTATGTGACTGCTTTGTGCATAAAACTATACATGGACTTTATGAAGTATTTATGATTGCGATTTCCGAGTTGTGAATATGTTAAGACTTTGTTTGCAGGCTTATCGGCTGGAGTCATTATCAGATCATGCTCAAAATCACTCTAGTTTGACCTCGAGATGGTTTAGTCTTCCGAATATCAGGCCCAATGGATTCTGATTTCAAGCCATTCATGTCCGTCATCTCTATTCTAACGAAGCAGAAATCAGCAAGCTTAACTAGTAAAGTCATGAGGCAGCCACTCAGGACTCATGAGTCGCATTTAAACCCCGTCAACATCATATTCGCTTACGTGACTTCCTTTAAAAAAAAATCTCTATTCCAACATAAGAAGATTAAAGAATTGAGCAATTAACTCCCTCATTTTGCGTCTCCATTATTTTTCCCTCCACTCCTCCAAAAAAAAAAAAACTTCTGGGAAAATTAGTTTTTTTTCTTTTTTTTTTCTTTTTTGACTGATGGAAAAAGGATACTGTACTTTATAGTACCTCAAAAGTTACAGAACAAACTAAGCGGCTAAGTTGCACTAAAAACTCGACTAGTAGATCGAGTGCAACAAAACCAATCTTAAAGATTACATAATTTATAAAAAAAATAAAATTACACCAAACCAAACTGGAAAAAATAGTTGTACTTGTATAATATACGATATGTATTTTATTTGATGGATCACGATTATAAACACCGTATAATAACACCAAAACTTGTGAGAGACGGTCTCTCAAT
>JAOWBH010146850.1:0-12619 GCA_028566215.1 Silene coronaria | reverse complement strand
CTGCCGAGATACTGTCTGGGTGCCCGCTCCCTAAGCTACGGAAAAGCTAAGCCTAGTATAAATGTAAGCAGCAACACGAGCCCCGACATCCTGAGATATAGAGAATTTCTGAATCCGATTGAGCAAGGCAAGAGCATCCGTATGTAGCTCCCTCAGCGAAGAGAAAGAGAAAGGTAGGAAATCATAATCAGCCGCTGTGCACACATCCCGATACTTGGCACACTTACGCTGAGCCGCATCAGCGACAACCCGACCGGGTACAAAATCAGTCATCCTAGACTGGGTCAAGGAAGAAGACCCCGTCAGATCGACACACACATCGCGCCCCCTGTTCCAGGAATAAAGTAACAAATCCGCCGGACAAAGGGGCTTGTTACGCCTATCAACCAAACTGATATCAACCTCCTTCCAGGCAGAAATTCCAGACCTGAAGCAGATATCAAATAAAGTACCCCAGACAAGGCTATGCCGATGCTTAAAGCCCACAGTACCATAACAAGATACAACAAGATCACCATAGAAATCATCATCAAAGACTCAAGAACAAGCAGGACAAGGCCTACACACCGTGAACAGCGGAACACCCAGCCGATAGCTAAGCACACTACGGTAGGTCCTCTCATTCATAGTTTGCCCCAACCCAGAAATAGGAACCGCGCTCAACCAATCGAAAGAGTGAGTCCCCTGTTGAGACTTCCGTAATGCCACCTATCGTGGAGTTAAGGAGAAAACAGAGTCCGATGAAGCAACAACCTTAGTGAAATATATATCTGCCAATTTCTTCATAAGTTTAGGTGCAACGATTTCACTAGGATTGAGTAAAATATCGGAACCAGTGGTCTCATTAAAAACACGTAAATCAGCATTAAAAGTAGGGCCAGAAACAACGATACTAGAAGGACGTAGGAGCTTAGCCTACAACTCAGCAGACTGCAGATGGGATGCCAGGAAGGCATAATGTAAGACATCCCCCGTAGCATAAACCCCGAGCTCACAAAAATGAAAGGGGAAGGTGGTAAGTCGTGGAATGAAATCCGTAACAAGATATTTTCATCTTTTGTTCATTCTGAAGCCAAAATATTTCATTCCAAAAGAGCTTAACAAGTGAATGCATTTTCATCGCTTTTTGAGGTGTCTTTTTAGAAGACCTGACTTCCAAGCTCTATATCTCAAGTTCTACATGTTCAACTCAAGTGGATCTTATGTCATTAGAAAGCTTAAGGTCTCAACTAAATCAGGGATTTTGAATCACCGTCATATAGGTTATATATTTTGAGTTATGATCGTTGCAAACAGACTGCGCATCTCGGGACAGCCCGTGACCTATGTGCACTAATCGTTCAATAACTCAAGATTTACTCATCGTCTAAGGTTGATTCTTTTTGGAGATGAAAGCTAACTCATTTAGCTTTCCAAAGAGCCATCATGAGGCCTTATATTCAATGTGAGCTACGATATATGCCCTCTAGAAGTTGCATCTATTTTCGCGAGAATGCTGTTCAGCCCGGTTTGAAGTAACTTAGAGTAATGAGCCAAGGATACTTTTGAATAATAAAAGAGTGGAAGGGAGAAAAGGACCTCTACACGGTTTGCAACACCATTGCATAAGTCGCTTTCACCCTTTCCTATTGTTGTGTAATACCAAGTCCAAGCGTCTTTTCTTCTTCTAAGGCTCTTACCCTCCTCATGGCTGGTCTATTTATGAAGCTTCCAAGGCTTCTTTGTGTTTATTACCTCTTGTCCCATTAGTTTGTTTTTATAACTTTGTTTTGTGTAAGCTTTTAACTTGTGTAAGCTTGTGTAAGGCCTTTTGGCTAGTTGTGTAAGGATTGTAAGACCTTTGGCTGGTTTCTCTAAGGCATGTGAGCCATTAGATTGCCTTTCTTTTGGATGGTGGGGATTTATCTTGCTTATCATATAAAAGCAAGACTCCAACCAAATGTAAAAATCAGATTTGATAAGTGGAAAAAAAAAAAACAAGTTAGAAGCCATTGCTTTCTAAACTCTTCTTTGCTTAGTGCTTGAAGAAAATCAAAACCTCCTTTGCTTAGTACTTGGAGTAGGAAATTGAATCCTTTGCTTAGTGCTTGGACTATTTCTTGAGGCTTAGATTAGTGGCTGTGTGCTTGGTCTAAGTCATATCCCATTTTTATTTCTTGTCAAAAAATTCGAAACAAACATCAAAAAAAATCCGTGTCATTTGAGTTCAATTTCATGAGTTTAACTTGTCATTTTGAGTGATTAATTCAATTTGATAGTTTTACTCCAGCTTAACTACCTTTACTGAAACCTCATCTTTCAGGCCCCTAGACTGAAACCTCGTAAGAAGTATTATGGTTATTATGGATATTTTTTCTGGACATGTCCAAAGAGGGCTAAACAATGGTTAGTTATCTCCAACCATTCTTTCGGTCATAACAACTCCACAATACCTCTAGTCAGTTGGATTTTAAATATGATACCTAGATATCTACCATAGCTTCATTAATCTGAATTTCGTTTTGTCTTGTTTGTATAACACGATAGTAGAGCTGGTGCAGGCCAGATACACTGAGAAAGAATGGCAAATTATTTGTATTACTAGCTCCAGTAAGTATACCAACATCTTCAACGCTTACTTAACTAATGTTATTAATGGTTTCTATTTTCTTTTATAGGCCACTTATAAGATAGTGCAGTCCCAATTCGTAATACCAATATGAGTAAGCAAAGACTGTAAATTCCTAGCAAGTAGCAGTGGGAAAAGGATGGACAATAGATCATATAGAAACACAACTAATCTACTTGCACAATTGAAAGTGCATGACACAAGCACGCTTACAGTAATTAGGCCAAGAGGAGAGGCAATAATTATGTCTGAAGAATAGAAATCACTGTATATCCTTATGCTCTTCCTGTGAAAGTACCAGAAAAAGAGGAATTAGCCTACAAAGATAGAACCAAGTGTCGGATGTAATAACACAAAGATTAAGGAAATGATAGCCCTTGTTCAATATTACAAGAAGTCAAAGGCATGTGAGTTAAGAAACTACATTGGAGTTTCTTCCCAGAGAAGAACATCATGATATCATCTTCAACACTCTAGCAGTCTAGGGGAAGTAGAAACTAAGGAATATCTCTGAATTATTTTCTTCAGAATTTTATTTGATTATTCCAAATTTCACGAAAGGAAAAAAGAGATGATATCACTAGGCATAAGTAACAAAAGTCAGAAAAAAAGAGTAGCACAGTTTGTACTCATGTAAGCTTCCAACAAGCCCAATGGTCCATTCAATGGCTCATTTCTTTCCAAATCACAGCATGTGAGTACTTCCAAAAGTATATTCAAAAAATTGCGCTTGACGGAGCATGTGAACTGAGTTGAAAACTCACTGACAAAAGGACATTTGAGTAATATCAATTCTATTAAACTTCCCTTCGGCAGCTTTTCATCAGCTCGCCTCTGGAACATCAGGAAGTGCCCTGTGCCACATACCAACACCTATCCAAGCTCTGAAAATCTCATTCCTCTTTAAATTTTCTAATGATGTTCTTCCATGGATATGCTGGAAAAATTACAAACCACCCCTCATTTCCCAACTTCCACTTCAAGCTGTGTACAGTAAATTTTTTGTATAAACTTCCTCAAGAAGCCTTACACTTCATGAGGTTCAAGATTCCCAATGCTTAAACGGACTTAAGAAGCAAACAAGAGAGATTAACAGATAACATACCTTGTAAATTTGACCCCAACCATAAAGAGATCTTTATTATTGCCACCAAAAAGTGCCTGATAATCAGAAGGTTTTGATGGCTTTTGTGTCTTATCTCTGGTTTCAAGTTCATCATTGTCTTCTTCAACATCAGCCCCAAACTCTTTGTTAAAACGATCCATATACTCCACATTGACCTAAGAATAAAATGAAAAGAAGAAAGAGAAATATTAGGAAGATAAACTCATAGAGGCCCAATTGACATAACTGTCCCTGCTTTTGTTGTGTGCTTTAACTTTTCAAGGAGTAAGCGAGTTTGTTCCATTCTTTATTCCAAAGGATGGGGAAATGCCAGGTCAATGCAAGTATGTATTTGTTCTCCAACACCAAAGATGAAATATGAAAAGTACAATGTAGTTATACAAACCTTATTTGATGAAGGGGTCAAATGTACAAGTCTCCTCACAAGACGGAGAGCAATGCTAGCCAATGGAAGCAGAATCAAAACCTAGAAAAAGGTGACAGGAGATCTGTAAGACACAAAAAAAAGAGACCAAAAAAAACTAACAGAAATGACATGAAATGGCACTGACGATTAATGAAGACCAGACAATTGCCCCAACCCCCAAATTCCTATTTCTGGCTCAGTCAATGCAGCCATAGCAACACATAAAACATCTTAGAAAAACCACGTTCTTGTTTGCTGTATGAGTGTCACCGAAAAGAAGATATTTAGACTCATATGGTTGTCTATAGCATACCAGTACGCAATTACCCCATGCCATATCCCATTAGAAAACTTTAGCCCTTTATGTCCATTTAACAGTAATGACATATATAACAATGTTAAAAGGTTAAATCAATCTTGGTTCAAGAGAAACTGACCTTACTGAAAGAGATCACTACATACATACCCAAATAACTTTTTTGGTAGAAATATTTTAGCAAAACAGTGAGGACTTGGAACCCTCAATTGCAAGCATCAAAAGGAAGTCAAATTTCATAGATTTAAAACAACTTAAAGCACCTGCTGCCCATGGACGCTTAAAACCTATATCTTTCTCTCTCAGTCAACTTTCAGTAGTATAGAAAATTGAGCAATGATTATCAAAGCAAAAATCCCACCTTTGGCCGACAAAAGCTTTGATCAAGGAAACAATTGGTAGTGCTGAGCTCTTCATTGGGCGCTTCCTTGTTTTTCGCTAACTTTGCGCTATTTTTTGTGATAAGATCTCGGGTTTTGAAGGTATGATTAAGCTGAAGCAACCAAAAAAAACACATAAATGAGGGATAAGAACAATGGGAGATATAAAAATAAAAAGACCACTAGACTTCATAGCCAGAGCTGCCACAAACCATATGCATGACATAAGAATCCATGATACTTGAGTCTTCATCAGATCCCTTATGATAGAAGCCCTTCTTTTGGTGATGAAGTATATCCCGGTAGCTACTACCTAAAACAAATACATATTGTGCACAATTAGACATCAGACGTTTAAAGAATCAAAAGGCAGTTTATCATGGTGGACTACTCTAGGATTCTAGGAATAAGATAACTTCATTGTAAACTGATATACTAACACGGACATCGTTCACAGAACAATCTCATTAGTGAAAGAGAGGGAGAGGAATAAAAGATGGAAACCATGGACTCAAAGAGAAGGAAAAAAAATGGCATGGATGTGTCTTTCATTATCTAAATAGCTAAACACTCGATACATTTTTACAAGAACGAAAACATCAAGATGATTTTCTTTTTCTTTGAAGAGAAGGCACTCATTATGAAAATAAGACCTGCAAACAAGTAATTGGGAAACTACAGCATGTGGATTCAGATGGACTAATTTTCTTTGATGATATGTTTTTGTTTAATTGGTATATACATAATATGAGAATAGTACAGGAAAATATTTCAATTTAACTTATCTACACAGAACTCACTGCAAAACAGCACTAGCCCCTAAAGAGGTAAATGTATTTGAAGATGGACTCCCAAAAAACCTATTTCACCAATGACAAAATATGACCAAGAGAACAGTACGCTAATGCCTTAAAAAGGCTCCTTCCTGCCAGTGGCAAGGTAAAGGGTCAGATGTATGAAGCCTTATTGCCCTTCCCCTATATTGAAGACAAAACAATTGTAAGAAAAAAGATTGCGCTAAACACATGACACTTACAAAGGTTAAAAAAAGATATCTGCTTGGATGACTCAAAGTTTTTGCCCCCAGATGCATTATAAATGTCCAACCAATGCTTGTATAACTTCAGATTGAGACCATAAGGAGCAACCGCAGAAAAATCAGCTTCCTAGATATTCAATGGAATCAATGCAATAGTGTTAATCCCACAAAGTAATTACACAATGTATGTTATACAATTCCGTTCTTCTGTGTGTATTAGATAGTTAAGGGTGAAATTATAATAACAAAAGAATGCAGATGCCTTCCATTTGCAAATTTTTATCGATGATCTTGATAAATAAATTACACCATACTAAACATTTAAAACATTTACGTTTTTCAATTTTTGGGCACATTTTGGAACATTGGAGGAGAAAAATGCATGTCAAGAACAAAAGAAAAAAACCAGAAAGCTGCTTGAGTACTGTAGATTTAGGGTAACAATAATTTTGCATTAATAAAAGTGAACATGTAGCTCTCAATTAAAGTTTTTTACTTCAAAGAGCTCAACCCCTAATTGTTGATAAATCCTATGGCTAGAGTGGATGATTCGTGATTCTAAACAGCTGATTCATGATTCTTGATAGCCACGTGCCATATGAGGAGCAAACTGCTAGATTAACATATCCACTGCATACCGGCAATATATTTTGTACATACAAGATGCGCCAAAAGCAGTAGGCATATATGGTTGTCTCCTCTAGGTTGTTAATATATTTCATTCATGACTACTTCTTTGTCTAACGTTGGACAATGCAGCAATATTCAAAACAGCATGAACTAGAAGATAAAACACTCGCCATCACCAAGTTGTTAACAATAACAAGAGACAGATACCTCGAAAATATTCTCCCCAGTACCCATCCATTTAGCAGTAGTCGAGTCAAATGCTGGCATATTCCATCTGTATTCCCATTTTTTGTTCAACAATGTCTGAGTATCTTGTTCAGACAACTTATGTGTTGTATGAGTAACAAATCTACTGCACAAACATCAAAGAAGTAGAGTTTTAACAAAAAAAAATGATAAATACTCTAATTAGAATGATAAAGTATTCCACAAGCATTCTTTTTGTTGCACAACACCAACATTCCATGGCAATTTTCAGAAAAGGAACTAACTGCATGAAGCTTTCTTCAAAGAAAAAGAAAAGAAGTACCGCATAGCATCGACAATATTCCACCTTCTAAAGCTAGTGCTTAAACATTAAAAAGACAAGGATTCAGAGTGAAACAGAGAATGCAAGAGATTTAGTAGCATGAAAAACAGATTTTAAGTTCCTTTAACTTGTGTGTTTCATACTTTCATCTATAAGCTTTAATAGTTTCCCTTAAGTACACATAATCAAGTATTGTATTCATTTGGATTCTTCAAAGCAGCCTAAGATTAGCATACATAAAGCACTACAATAGTCTACTTGATGAAGTATTGTGCGTAGAATATCATTATTCCTGCTGTAGAAGATAAAAAAACTTGGCAACTCAAAGAAGACGGCCAGGGATTAATAAATTCAATATAGAAAGGAACAAGAGAATAGTTGGAAAAAAAAAAGAAGGAAAAAATAAGAAACTGAATTATCTACACACGTCATAGAAAATGATATGAAACAACCTCTTGCTTAGAGATGCACTCATGGAATCATTGTCATTAGACACGTCATCGTCATCCATTGCCATATCTGAGGCCTGATCTTCACTTAAATTTAAAGCATCACCCATCACACTACATGTACTGGTACCTGAAAACAATAGGACGGTGAATTACAAGAGGAAAGAATATATGGAAACTAGGCAAAACGGTGGTAATTTAACTTGTACAGTACATTTTAAGTACAAGTCTGCAATAGCCAAATAGGTATATCTCTCCACAATGTTGATTTGATAAGTAGAGCACCATAACCAGCACGTAAATATATTGTCAAGCAGAAGACAATGAATGTCAAAGTGCAAGCTCACACTAACATTGGAGCATGGCATAGCAGTACGAAGTCTACAAACTTAACCACCTGCCTTCAAGTTATTCACTAAGATCAGTATGCAGTGAGGTACTTCACTACTTCCTAACATCTTTCTTTTCACTTTGCAAGGAGAGACGTCACAAATTAAGGGGATAAATGATCTCCTAAAGAACTGGATAGTCCTGATCATAAGCCTCCTTTTCCACAAGAACAATTTAAAAAAAAAAAAAAAAAAAATACCTTCTAAACCAATTTCCTCGTCAAAGGCAGAATCACTTGCACTCTTGTCCTTGCATTCCCTACAGAACATTCATCAACACATCAAAAATAAATCTTCCTTCACTTGTATGAAGATCAAACCTGACAAAAAGCATCGCCAACCTTCCCTTCCATTATCCCTTTTTCTCAACAACCAAAGGGGTTAAAGTTGTAATGCACTTAAAGAGAGAGGCCCAAGTGATAACAAAAAAATTAAGAACGCAAAATGATCTGTTCAAAACGAAATTACTAATGCAAGCTTAATTTCATAGAGGAAATCGGAAATAATATAAAATTCCTAAAACTGAAATATGGAGATGGCAAAATTGATTACCGTTTCTGACGTCCATTCTCTTGTGGCTTGCTACTTGACTCAAGTTTGAAGGTATCATATAGAGAAGGCTCTCTTATAGGCTCCAATTCATGGCTTATTTCTTCTTCACCTTCATCCTCCTCCATTTGGCTGTCCTCCCCCTCACTATCATCACTGTCCTCCTCTCTTAACTTGACTTGGTCATCTTTTTCATAAGATGGTTTTCTAGATCGTTTCTCATACACATCATCTAATTATATACAAATAATGATCAAGTTAGTTAGGCCACATTCAAAAAACATATAATTGGAAGAAATTCCATAAGCAGGGGTACGTATTTATGATGAAAAGCTATAATCAAGTGTTTACTAAGAACATTTGGTAACCTAAAGTATGAGGAGTTGAGCTATGAACATCCTTGTTTTGGACACGACGACTCTTGTTTCTATTCCTGGTTATAGAGCCCTCAAAACCTAGATTCCACAATCAATGAACTCAGTCAGTAAACTAATAAGATTGAAAGATGGGTAATCAGAGTGTAATTGCTATAAAGAAAGACATGAAGTACCTCGCGTGTTTTTGAATCGTTTTGGCATAGTAACGAGTACAACCTACCGCGACAGCCAACACAAGTATAAATATATAGGATACGGAGTGAAAGATTGAGAATTTTACAATCAAATTCTCCAAATTTCTGGGTAGCAAAACAAATTTATAATAATAATAATAATACGTAGTAATTAATTAGTGTTCAATTCTAACAAAAACAACATAGCTTATTAGTTATTACCTTGGAGGTCTTAAAAGCAGGAAAGCAGGGGAGAAGAAAGAAAGAAGGAGGTCAAACCCAAAACGCCACACGGGTTTATGGAATAGATTATTATGGGTTTTAACAAGGTTAGGGCCTATGGGTTAAGTGCACACACACAACACTCCAACGTAGGTTTTATGGATTCAGCCGTTCTAAATGTGAATTAATTGTTATTTTCCTATAACATCCCCAAGCAAGGGCCGTGTTAATTGGGTCACGACCCCATTTTACTCTAATTTCACCTTATTAATCTTGACCCACTTTTACCCTTTCAAGTAGAAAGTCACGACCTAGGTCATCAACCCAATCATTTCCATTTTTCAACATTTCCAATCATTTCCCACATTCTCTACCCCACCAAAACTTTTCCATAACTTTTTAACTTACTATTTATTAACAATTTATAAATTAATTATATTAATTTTATGAAATATAAATTAATCCAATATGTTAATTATATTAATATTATTGCATACATTCGAGATTTTTTTTATTAAATAACAATATTAAAATCGTACATTGTCACCTTTCCCAAATTATTAAGGGCCAAAGCTAATACACTACAATTCATAATTAACTCCCTTACATCATCAATTATCACATTTTCCAAATTAATTACTCCAAACAAGATCTCTGTCATTATTATTTTCCCCTAATAAAACAATAACACAAACACTATCAATATCCTTCCCAAATTCGTTCATAACCATCACCGCCTTCGGCACTTCGCCTTGGATCATCAACACCGTCACCGATTAATTCACCATAGACCACCATCTTCACCACCATAATTGAATAATGGTGAACTATCACGACCTCCTTCGTTCCATTACCATTTAAATATGCTGTCATCCTTTAACTCAAGTACTTCTTTTTATAAAATTAACTTTTTTAATCCATAGTATGATTTATGAAGTCAAGAAGTTATTGTAATTTATTTTCGGTTTTGTAAATCAAGTAAAATATAATGTAGGTGATAAGAAATAGAAAAAAAAATGACCAAAAAATGTCAAAATTGAGTTTGTACTAGTCTTAAACCCGTGCAAATTGCACGGGCATATTGTTTCAAATTTGTTATTATATAATAATATTGACATTAAAGATTATTATTATATTAATTAATTATCTACTTTTAAATTTAATAGAAATGAAGTGTTTTGAAATGCAGTAATAAACTCTTTCCATTTTTGGTTAAACAATTTTAAATTAAAATCATATTTAAGTTTTTATATTTGAATTATAAATTTCGTTTTGTAATTACCATCAACGATCCATTATAGTCAACTGACCAAGCAGTTATTATCGTATGATGTCCCTTTGGTAACTAAGAATTTTTATTATTTTTTGTTACTCGAGCGGCATTATACAGTCTTGATGTATTACACGAGACAAAATTATTCGGATGAAAATAACACAGAAGTAGTTGTATAGTTTTATACCCGTGAAAATTTGGTAAGCCTGTTTTTCATTTAGTCTAAATTGTGCACATTTGTAGAACCCATGCACACATAAAATGAAAAATTGACCCGCGCATGGTGAAAATAGCTTTAAACTCGTGCAAATTGCACGGGTTCACTGTTTTCAGATGTTTTACTACCATGATTCTCATATAGGGCAGTGACGTACAATGTTTATGGACAAATTCCTATTTAAGACGGGAGTATCCGTCTTAAACTTAAGACAAATCAAATAATATAAATAACAAATTTTGAAATACCTAGAATACTTCGAAATATGTGATAGTTAAATACTTTGTAATTCGTATGTATTTGTTCATTGAGCTAGTTAGTCAAATGAAGTATTGGCTAATTTGGCACATCAGCCTATTAAGTTAATGTGGCTGACCATCAATATAAATGGACAATAAACCCCAATCAGTAATTGTCATAAGTCTCATAACCAATCTCTTCACGCCTTCTCTCTTCGTTTCTTCAGTTTACAATTGACACAACATTCTTCTCTGTACCTCCCTTTTCCGTATATTTTTGAATAAAATTATGGATTATCAATCACAATCAGTGAAAAAAAGAAGTATGGGTCATATAAATAAATATATCTATGAGGTTTGATAATACTATTTTTCTCTTCTTGATCGGTTAATAGAGTTTTTACTTATATATTTTTACTAAATATTATGGTATTTCATCTATGCATTTAATTTTAGCTATACTAATTTATTGATTATTTTGGTCTAAATTCTGCTCTACGTAGTATTTTTTTTAATAATATGAATGACTAATTTTTTAATCAGGTTTTGCATACATTCGTAAAAAATTAATTACAATGATGTTAAACTTTTTCATTCTATTAACGCCTTCTAAAGCAGAATATGTTTCTCTTTTAGAAGGTTATATTCTAATGTTCCAATTGCAATTTTGAGAAGAGGTGGTTTTATTCTATCATTCTTTTAACACCTTCTAAAACTTAAAATCAATTCTAGACCTGTAAATCATATATCTCAAAATTATAATTTTCTCCTTATCTCCTAACACCTTCCAAAAGAGAAATAAAACCCATACTTGAATTTTTTTCAAGAAAATTATCTTTGTATAAATTGTTTTTTCGTATTTGAGTCAATTTCCTTTTTTTCTTGTTTTGAGTAATTTTTTATTTTATATTGGTAGTTTTTTTTAAAATATTTTATTATACTGCTGTTTATATGACTATATTTGCAAATATTGATCGTATCCGTGTAGTAATAATAATAATATACAACATTATCTTTTTTCCAAACATTTATAATTTTTATGTTCAATCAAAATTTGTTTTCTATTTTAATCCTTTTAGTAATACCTCTCTTTTTTAAATATTAATAGGGAATTATAAATACTTATTAATTGAGTTGATTGATGAGAAAGTATATATTTACCAAACTAAAATGTTTTAAGGAACGTGGGGTACTGTATCAGGAAAAAAATTGGAAAAAAAGTTGACTTTTCAACCTTCTTACTTTTATGATATGCTTGTCAAGTAGGATGTGTGGTTGTTTGTTTAATAAAGGGGATTATAGACAATTTAAATATGTAACCTTATTATATATGCTTTTATATTGATTATGGGTTTTAAGTTTTAACAAGGTTATGGCCTATGGGTTAAGCGCACACAACACTCCAACAACGTAGGTTTTATGGATTCAACTGTTCTAAATGTGAATAAATTGATGTTTTCCTAATTCAAATCGCAAATCTCTCTTAGTATAAAAGGGAAGTTTTTTCGAGGTTTCCTATTGCCTGTAAATTTTTGGAATACATTCTACACATTGGGCTCACCACATTTTTTACTTCAATTAATTATTTTCTCTCCTCAAATCAATTTTTATTCTAATAACTCTCATTCATACATAAGTCCATTCTAAAATTTTTAATTTTCTTTTCTTAAATTCAGTGATTTTACTCTATTATAGAT
>JAOWBH010146839.1:0-12623 GCA_028566215.1 Silene coronaria | reverse complement strand
TATACAATTAATTAACTTTACTGATTAGGGCATCATCCTATAGGTGTGACCTTAAGGGATCAACTGACCACCACCGTTCTCTGACAGTAACGTCAAACTCTAGCAAGCCAATCGTTACCGATTAATGTTGATCAGTTGACTATATTATAAATCATCCCTTTCGTATTCTTACAATGAGATTTTAATGATGTGATCGCACTATTGTTGAGGACACATACTCCAACACTTAAGGTATTAAGGTGTCTTACCGTGGGTTTGTGGTACGACCAACCGTTAAGATTATAGCAGCTGTGACCTTGAAATCTTTTCTGAGAAAGTGTTGTCCTATGATTTTGTGCCACGTTCGGGATACTCGCGTGTAAGAGCCTTCTGCATCTAATATTCCGATTGTGGATAAGTTCTTATATGTCTTTCCAGAGGAGATACCGGGGTTACCACCGAAGAGGGTTATTGACTGTAGCGTGGAATTGAAACCGGAGACGGGACCTATCTCAAAGGCCCTGTACCGGATGGGACCAAAAGAGTTAGAAAAGTTGAAGAAGCAGTTGAGTGAGTTGCTTGACAAGGGGTATATCCGACCTAGTGTGTCACCGTGGGCGTGCCAGTGCTATTCGTTAAGAAGAAGGATGGAAGCTTGAGGTTATGCATCGACTACAGGGAGTTGAACCGTGTTACAGTGAAGAATAAGTATCCATTACTTAGGACCGATGACCTTTTTTATCAGTCGACGGGAGCCGGAGTGTTTTTGAAGATATATTTGAGATCGGGGTACCATCAGCGGTGGATACGAGATAGTGACGTTTTTAAGACATCATTTTGATCGAGATACGACCATTATGAGTTCGTAGTGATGTTGTTTGGGTTGACTAATGCACCAGCTATATTCATGGATCTGATAACCGAGTCTTCAACCAGTACTTAGACCAATTTGTAGAGGTGTTCATCGATGATATCTTGGTCTATTCGAGGAATAGGGAGGAGCATGCCGAGCATTTGAGAATCATTTTGCCGACTTTGCGGGACAATCAGCTTTATGCTAAGTTGTCAAAATATGAATTTTGGCTCGAGATGGTGGCCTTTTTGGGGCAAGTGATTTCTAAGGAGGGTGTAGTTGTGGATCCGAGTAAGATTGAGGCAGTGTCAAATTGGGTAGCACCGAAGAACGTACTTAAGGTCGGAGTTTCTTGGGTCTAGCAGGCTATTATCGTCGATTTGTGAAAAAAAATTCTAAGATCGCAAGACTGATGATAGCTTTGATGAGGAAAGATACTAAGTTTCGCTGGGATGAGAGTTGTGACCAAGCGTTCCAAACCTTAAAGAAGCGTTTGACCTTGTCTTCTATCTTAACTTTGCCGGAGGGAAGTGAGATTTTTGAGGTATATACTGATGCTTCAGAGTGTGGATTGGGTTGTGTGCTTATGCAGAACGAGAGAATTATAACTTATGCATCGAGACAATTGAAGTCACACGAGGTAAGTTATCCTACTCACGATCTAGATCTAAGTGCGGTGGTATTTGCTTTGAAGATTTGGAGGCACTACTTGTACGGAGCAACATTTAAGGTATTTTCAGATCATAAGAGCTTGAAATACGTGTATATTTAGCGTGATTTGAACATACGACGGAGGAGATGGATGAAGCTGAAGGGTGACTACCACATGGAGATCATCTATCACGAGGGAAAGGCAAATGTAGTAGCTGATGCATTGAGTAGAAAGAGTATTCATTCCTTGTGCACCGCGATGTCCTTGATGAAGCTGAGAGAGGAAGTGAGAATTATGGGGATTTGCATTATCCGAAAAGAGGATACCATTAGTGAGTTGACCATGGAACCGGAGCTTTATGATACGATTCACGCTAAGCAACTGGATGATTAGAAGGAGATGGTGGAGAAAGACACAACTTCGAGGTTCTCCATTCATGCCAATGAGAGTGTCCGATTTGATAACAGATGGTGTATTCCCAGTGATGGTGAGCTAAAGAAAATTATTTTGACTAAAGCTCATTGTACTCTCTATTCCATCCATCCGGGTGGGGACAAGTTGTATAAGGATCTAAAGAAGACCTTTTGGTGGTCAGGGATGAAGAAGAAGGTATCTGAGTTTGTGGCGCGATGTTTGACTTGTCAAAGGGTCAAAGAGGAGCAGCGGCGACCACAAGGGAAGATTCAGTCATTGGATGCGCCAATGTGGAAATGGGAGTCGATTTCGATGGATTTTATTGCGGGGTTGCCGCGATCGCGGAAGAGCAACAATATGATTTGGGTGATCGTCGACAGGTTAACTAAGTCAGCTCAGTTCATTTCATTGAAGGATACTTGGAGTAAGATTGAGTTAGCACGTGCTTTTAGGAGGAATGTTGTGAAGCTCCATGGTACACCTCTAGAAATCGTTTTTGATAGAGATGTGAGATTCATTTAACGTTTTTGGCACGAGTTGCAAGAATTGATGGGGACCACGTTAAAGATGAATACAGCGTTCCATCCTGCTACTGATGGTCGGACGGAGTGGACTATCAAGACCTTGGAGGATATGTTGAGAGCTTGTGTGATGGAGTTTGGGGGTTCTTGGAAAGATCACTTGGATCTGATTGAGTTCTCCTATAACAACAGTTATCATACAAGTATCGATATGGCACCATTCGAGGTTTTGTATGGGTGAAAATGTAGAAGTCCGGTATGCTGGGATAATAGTTCAGAAGCTGTAGTTTTAGAACTGCAGATGGTTCATGATATGATTGAGTAGGTACATTTGATTCGCCAGAAAATGAAAGCATCTCAGGACCGTCAGAATAGTTACGCGAACTTACACCGGAGAGATGTTGAGTTTCAGGTTGGTGATAAGGTACTTTTGAAAGTGTCACCTATGAAGGGTGTAATGCGATTTGGTAAGAGAAGCGAGCTAATGCCAGAAGTTCATCGGGCCTTATGAGATTTTGGATAGAGTTGGTGAAGTGGCTTACTGTTTAGCACATCCCGTCACTTGATCGAGTTCATAATGTATTCCTTGTATCCCAGTTGAGGAAGTATATTAGCGACACGACACATGTACTTAAGGTTGAGATGATCGAGTTGGATAAAGCACTCACTTATGTTGAAGTGCCTAAAGAGATCTTTGACAAGAAGGTGCGTAAGACTTGAACCAGCGAAAATTCGTTGGTTAAAGTGTTGTGGACCAATCACAACATCGAAGAGGCTACATGGGAGACGGAGAAGTCTATGCGTGAGCGCTATCCACATATTTTCGATCAGGTATGTTTGGTTAAGAGGGCGTAACCTTATTTCTTTAGTGGGTAGGAGATGATCGCGTCGTATTTTTAGTACTTAATTGGTTGAGTTGGAACTACATTCGAGTAATCGCTAGTGTCATTATGTAAATTGTGAGTCCTTGTAGCGGAGAGTGTTGGTCTTACGTTGCGCCTAATTTAAGTAGTGTGTAAACTTCGAGGACGAAGTTCGTTTATAAGAGAGAGAGACTGTAATACTCCGCATTTCTTTGGGTCTGAGCACTCGATCGAGTGGTGGTGGCTGATGTAAAATAAGATCATGTATCAGTGGCACTCGGGCGAGTACTTGTTACTCGACCGAGTGTTTCGTTGGGACGAGATTACAGACATTCCGATCTTTCTGGAATGTGCGCACTCGGCCGAGTACTTAGAATACTCGACCGAGTAGGCTGCACTTGATCGAGTGCTTCAGGTACTCGATCGAGTGCCATTTTAATTCGTGGAAACCGAGCGGTTAAATTAGGGTGATTAGAGGATGATATATATTAAACATTTCCGTCATTTGTCACTCAATAAACATCATCACTCCCCTAATCACCTTAATCACATCTCTAGCAAACCTTTGAATTACTCGGTTGTCGGATTCTCTCGCTCACACTCTCGCGTGATTGTACGTATGGATTGTTAATTTAATCTTGTCATTTTTAGTATCGTCTTAAACCCTAGATCAGTTTTTGGGATTAGGGATTTAAAGTCTTGATTGTTGATCATTGATAGTAATGGAGAGTATTATTGCTATTCTAGGTGACGACTTCGTAGATGATCACTTTTAGTGCTTGCTTGATTGGGAGACGGTCTCACCCCCATGATTCGCCCCTCGCGACTCCTACCACCAAGGGGATGTGCACATTAAGGAACTGGGTTTGCTCATGCATCAAGCGAGGCTTAGGTGGGGATTGGCTGCGATCCCCCACTGGCGGCGCGGATTATCTGTTGCGATGGGTAATCCATTGTGATGAAGGTAGTGTTGGAGAGTGGAGATGGTGGTGGAGTATTGCTGTACTTTTATGTTGTGGCTATTAATCTTGTTGTGCATTACTGACCCTTGGCTTTGTTGTTCTCTGATCTTGCTATGATCCATTCGATGTTGTGGCGAATGGTGAGCAGTGTCTTAGCAGGTGATTTTGATTGGTATTGTGCGTAGGATGAGGATGAGGGATAACCTGGCTTAGTCATATGATAGCTTCCACTGAGTCTTAGTTTATTAGACTTTCATTTATTCCGCAGTCGTATTTTGGATCATTGTAATCTTTTGGATATTTGGATTTTGAGATTTGTATTCATTAAATGATTTATATTTAATAATGTTCAATTATGGTTTCTTTTGTTATGTACTATCTCGGAAAACTGAGGCTGTGACACCCTTGGTTGTAAGAGAAGGCCTTGCTAAAGGCTCCTTGGTAATTGTGAGTGTTACTGTCACCCATCTGGAAAAGTAACCTGCTCGTTGCCTTTTATTTCTATTAATTCGAATTCTCATTTTGATAGCAAACATTGTGATATTTATCTTCGCGCTAAGCAAACACGTTCATCTTTTGGTTTAAGTAATAATAATGCCGTTGCCAGTTTTGATTTTGTACATTGTGATTTATGGGGGCCTTATAAGGCAAATGGTGCATGTGGTTCTCGTTATTTTTTAACTATCGTGGACGATTATTCGCGATCGGTTTGGGTATATTTATTGCGTGACAAGAGTGAGGCACCTCGTAAATTACAAAAAAAAAAATTGCTCTAATTGCCCGACAAATTAATAAATCATTTAAGGTCATTCGTAGTGATAATGGTTCCGAATTCACCTGTTTACAACCTTATTTTGATGAACTTGGTGTAATTTTTGAGACATCTAATGTTGATACACCCCAACAAAATGGTCGGGTAGAGTGTAAACACCGTCATATATTAAATGTTGCTCGTGCCTTATTGTTTAAAGCCGGCTTACCCATTTTTTTTTGGGATAAATGTGTGCTTGCGGCGTTTCATTTGATTAATCATACACCATCTCAACTTCTTGATGGCAAAACCACTTTTGAAGTTCTTTTTAATAAGGCTCCATCTGTAATACTCGGTATTAATGAAAGGATTAAGTTATGTAATTTGGATTAGTGAATAAATCATTAGACTTAATAAGAACCTTATCGACCTTGCATGAGAGTAGATCGACCAACCAAGAGTATTTCAGTGGACCGAATATGAGTCTGAAAGGGACCGAGTTGAGTGCACTCGATCGAGTGACTCAGTCACTCGGCCGAGCGGCGCTGTGTCGGTCGGATTTTATTTTAGATTTCCACATTATCCTTTCATTTCTTATCTTCTTCTCTTTCTCTCTAAACACCCTCCCTTCTCTCTAAAGCCTCCCTAAACATATTTTATGGATTCTAAGCTTGGATTGAAGATTCTTCCACCTTATTCATCATTCATTCACCATTGTAAGTTAGATCTACACATCCTCTTAACCCTAACTTTTGAGGGTTTTTATATATTTTGTTAATTAGTGAATTTAATTAGTTTATAGAGTAATTAGTGAGTATTAATAAAGGGTTTTGGTTAGTGTAATAGTATAAGATGGATTATGATAGTTATTATGTAATTATTGTAGGATGAGACGGTTTTATGCGACAAAATCGGGTTGGATGCGATTAACTTATTGGAGTATGCTTAGAGGTAGATTAATCCTACCCGGTTTCAATAATTATCATGTTTATATTGATGTACATGCATAGTGAATCTCTTGCGGTTATGGTAGTTGCATTATATTATGATTAGAAAATTGTTGAAATATTAAAGAGGATAAATTGGGATGATGAGTGCATTATACCATAGGTATGAAAATGGGGGAATTGATATCATGACAAATGCATAATCGAATATGAGGAATGTTGGATAAATGATGTTTGTAACATGTTGTGATACATGAGACATTGTGTTATAAAATTGATGATACATGAAATGAATTATATGTGATTGTATTGTTGTACATTGTGCATTTTGTATGTTGATGATGAAGGTTGGAGGTGGTATTGGTATTGTGTGTTGTTGAGGAGACGTAAGACGGTTGGGAGTTCGTCTTACACTTAGGTCACCTATTGGGGCTTTCCACCCCAATAAGGGTGTGTACATCAATGGCTTAAGTATGCAGAGACTAACGGTGAGCCGTAACATTAGGCATGGGTTCGCGCCCGGGTCTGTACTTGGGTGCGTCCCGGTAATTTTCTCGGACTGCGGTCCAGGTAGTGTGGGTGAGCGATGCTGCGGTATCGGCACCAAGTTGTGGGTGTCGTTTGGTGCGTCTCTGACACAGGTATTGGAGATGTTGAATTGGAGGTATGATTCTTCTGATGTATCCATAGTTGCATATCATAATTATATTGCACATCTTAATAATGTTATTGCTTTCACGCTTATCGTATTATTGAGACTGACGTTTGTATGGTTGTGTAGTCACCTATTTTTCGGGGTGGCCGGTTGTGATCCATATGATGGTTCCGTTTATGCGGGGAGCAGATTGTTTGACAGGTTATATTCTACCTTCTCGGGATATGGGCCGCATTACGAGATTGGAGTCGAGTAAGTGGACATGAGATAGAGGTTATAACTAGATGAGTTGTATTTATGATTCGTTGTCTAATTTGTTGTAATGACTAAACTTGTATTATTTATAAAATGTTCTTTATTGAAGTTTTGAAACACTACCTCGGGCAGCCGAGATGGTGAGACCTTCAATTACCATGGCCGGGTAATCAGGGGTGTTACACCATCTATGACTCATATTCGAATTCTTGGGTGCCTCTGCTACGCTAAGAAGAACAATCATTCTCGTGACAAATTCGCGAATCGTAGTCGCAAATGCATCTTTATAGGGTACCCATTCGGTAAGAAAGGTTGCCGGGTTTGGATACGGTGGATTATTTTAAGTCTCAAGATGTTATTTTCGCGGAAACATAGTTTCCTTATATTAATTTGCCTATCTTAGAAACTTGACCGTCTTCCTCATTGACTAAGCACTATAGACAGTGCATCTGATGTCTCGCCCCTTACTGTTGTTCCATCCGCTCCCACCAATTCGACACTTACCAATACTTTTGATGTTGTTGTCTCTGATAATGGTACCATTGGTTCAGCCGCTCCTACTTCTCACGATAACGGGCCTACAACTATTACTCCAAATGATGATGACCTCAGGCGCGGTAATCATCCTTAAATTCCAAGTGTTCTTCTCAGGGGCTATGCTCGCAACACCACAGTGCTTCCTTCCTCGTCGCTCACCTCGTCATCAGCTTCATCATCCCCGAATCAAGGTACGCGTCTTCCTATTTCCCATTATGCTTCTTGCACGCATTTTTCTCCTGGTCATCAAGCTTTCTTGGCAGTCGTGTCCACTGAACATGGGCCCTCTTCTTTTAAGAAGGCTATGCGGGATCATAACTGGCGAGGGGCAATGAAACTTGAGATTGATGCCCTTGAAAGTAACAATACATGGTCCGTCACCACCTTGCCACCTGGGGAAGAAAGAAATTGGGTGTAAATGGGTGTATCGGATCAAGTATAATTCTAATGGGACTGTTGAACGGTACAAAGCTCGTCTTGTCATTCTTGGGAATAGGCAAGTCGAAGGTACTGATTATCACAAGACCTTTGCACCTACTGTTAAAATTGTGACGGTTCGTTTGGTACTTGTCGTTGCTGCCATTAAGAAGTGGGAATTACATCAAATGGATGTCCATAACGTCTTTCTTCACGACAATCTTCAGGAAGAGGTGTATTGTATTTTCCTCCTGGTTTCAAGCACTCGGTTCCTCATAAGGTATGTCGTCTTCGTAAATCTCTTTACGGTTTGCGCCAAGCTCTTGGTTGTTGGTATGCTAAGTTAGCCGGTGCTTTATCATTATATGGTTTTGTTCAATGTGCCTATGACCATTCCGTAGTTTCTGATTTCCATGCCAATGTCGAGTTACACATTCTGATTTATGTCGTTGATCTCGTCATTGCAGGCAATGATAGCGCAACTATTCACAAGTTTAAGACTTATTTGAGTGGTTGTATTCTTATGAAGGACATGGGTCCTCTCAAGTATTTTCTTGGCATTGAGATTGCTCAGAATAAGACGGGTCTTGTTATTTCCCAACGCAAGTATTCTATGGACATACTCACCGAGCTCAGAATTGATCGTATTTTGTCCATGTTCTTGCTCACTTTATGACGGCTACTCGCTTGGCACACTAGGATGCTGCTCTTACTGTTATTCGTTATTTGAAGAAGTGTCCTGGTCAAGGTCTATTTTTGCCCGCTGCTTGTTCTCTCTGCGTCCGTGTGTATTGCGATTCCGACTATGCAGTTGTCCTCTAAGTCGTCGTTCTTTATCTGCTTATCTTGTTTTTCATGGTGATTCTTCGATATCCTGGAAAACTAAGAAGAAGAATAATGTCTCTCGTTCTTCCGCTGAAGCAGAATATAGCGCCTTGGCTCAAGCTACTTGTGAAATTAAATGGCTTCGTGGTATTTTGTCCATGCTTCGAATTATTTCTTCTGTTCCAGTTCTGTGAACCCCCACAATTATAAAAAAGAATAAATTCATATTTAGCAGCGGAAAATACGTAAATGTTTTAAATCTCGAGGCACGGCCGCAGAGTTCACTGAAAATGTTGAGAAACAATTTAACCAAATTACTACTTTTATAAAATAAATACATAATACGAATAAAATATACAAGGGATCTCGGATCCCTCCAAATTTAAGAAAATGCAATCATGAACGATAATCAAAAGGGTGTATTGTTGCCTCGGCAACCACTCGTCTAGTTACCCATGCATATACCACCAACCAATCACATGCCATTCATAAAAATGAATGCCACAGTCAGTGGAGAGTAACTCGGGTGTCCTCTCAGCCATATTACAATATAATAACATAAGTAAAATACTAAACATATCAGTTTTCAAACATACAACACAGAAATAAATCATGTGATAACAAAATGGAAACAACCACAACGTGTCCCACTTTACTACGACCAAAAACGTCGTAGTAAAAAAAGCACGAGGAAACCCCATAACCAAAATGACGTACTGGACCGGTACCAATGTCCTAATGTCAATCAACCATAAATAAAACAACCACGATCTCCCGGTAAGGCTGCAATAATATACGTCATTAACTGAAGCTGATATTGAACCTCTGGAGGTTCGTCACCGACTCTCGAGATCAAAATAGATACCTGATTCAGCGATTGCGATATAAGCCGCAAACCCGAGACCCGAAGCCTGGCACATACAACTGTATCAGGGTCGAGTAACCTCGTACCCAACGCTCAGCAAATACAACCGTACCACGGTCCGAATACGAGACGATCGTGACAAAACCCGAATGCCCGACACATACAACCGTACCAGGGTCGAGTAACCTCGTACCCATCGCTCAACACATACAACCGTACCAAGGTTCAAATACGAGATTATAAAAACAAATAGGTTGATTAGCACTAGAATGACACACACACACACACACACAGACACACAGACGTAAACATAGACTCAATTTACTTCCAAAACAAACATGGAGTAACCATACAACCCAAGGGCGGAAACAAGTACACAATATGGGAATGAAAACAACACGTATAAATATAAAAATACCACCCTATATTGGCCGTGCAATCCATTTTGCATCCTATAATTTTTCCAACATAAATAAATTACATATATAATCCTTACTTACCGTCTCACCTGCAACAAAATATAAATATAGCAAGGCAAGTCTATAAAACAATATATCACTTCCGTTTACCAAAATTGACAAGTAAATATATCCAAAATTATCTATATTTATCAGCATACGTTGTTTCAAGTATACCACACACTACCTAGCATCCCAAAATGATCCCAACAAGTCAGTATACATCGTCTCAACTATACAACTAACTAATTAGCCTCCAATATGATCCATATATATCAGTATACACCGTCTCAAATATAGCACATACTAACCAAGATTCAAAATAAACATATTTTATAAGTAATATCGAGTAACCCGTCATTATTATTACCTTTATCCTGGCGAACTAGTCCTCCGTGACGTAAACGTCCTGAACCGGACCGTCTATTTCAGCTCATACAACCGTCTTACAATAAATAAGTCTGAAATAAAATGAGAATGTAAAAATCCATAACAAAACTTAATTTTACATACAACGGAATGACGATAACGACGAAAGGAGTGCTATAGAACAAAAATAGTTGAAAACGGATGACAAACGAAGGTGCCGTAATCCATTTACAGATGAAAAATTGAAAAAGAGGAAAAAATGGAAAAAAAAGTGCGAAGAAGAAAAAAACAAGATGGTGGGATGTGTAATAATGAGTGAGCAGCTTGCATGCTAGCTATTTCTTTTACGTACTTTTTTTCATCGTTAAGAAATTTAACTCATTTCAAAAACTGTCTCGAGTTAAATTAAACCGATTTATGAGGATTTTAGAAATGAAATGGAAATAAATAATAAATAAATTTAATGAGTGAATATGAAATCAACTCGAATCGGAAGTATTAGCGATTTTTACTAAGTTAGCGGAATTTAACGAAATTTGCTAATTTAAGGAACTAACTCAAAATAACTAATTAATTGGATGACTTTTTCCCAAATCGGTCTTGAGTCTACCAAGGACCATAAATTACTCGTAAAGGAAACGGAAGTCGTTAAACGATGTAATTAAATCCAAAATAGGAATTAATCCAACTTAATAAAATACAGGATGTTACATGTTCCACTTTATTTTGACAGTCAGGCGGCTCTTCATTTGACTCGTTATCCGGTCTTTCATGAATGGACCAAACACATTGAGGTTGTTTGTCATTTTGTGCGTGATGAATTTCTTCATGGTTCATTAATCCTTCTCATGTGTCTACCCAGGCTCAGTTGGTGGATCTTCTCACTAAGGCTCTTGGTCGCTCGGTTTTTGGTGGTTTTCTTTCCAAGTTGGGCATTTCGGCTCTCCATGCTCCAACTTAGGGGGGGTAATAGAATTATTCTCGTAATATCGGGTTCACATTTGATTTTGGTATATGTATTATTCGTAGAATAGTTTGTATGCTATGTAATTATTTTGTTTCCTAGTTTACGCATCTCGGAATTGTATATATGTATCTATTATGTGATTAATGATAAAACAACTTTCCAAATATCGTTTTCTTTCAACAATAATCAGAGTGTTGGACGACTTGCATAAGGAAGTACATGGAGAATCCCTTATTGCAATGTCGAGTTAATTATGTGCTAGGTAGACCTAAGAGCATAATTCATTCCATTTTGTTTGAGATTAGGAGGAGGATCATATAAATGATTAAATTCCCAATTAGCAGTAAAGATGAAAATTAATTGAGGATGAATAATTTATGATGATATACTTTGTAGTAGGACTTTGGAAGAATAATATATGATATACTTTGTAGTAAGCCTTTGGAGATCAGAGCTAAGGTTTACATTCACATAAAACTTTCTGTCTCATTTTTTCTTTTCGCGGCAGTCATGACTAAAAATGATGGTAAATCTGCTGTGAATCAAGTTCTTACACCCTACTCTCTTTTCGCCAACGACAATCCTGGTGCATTGATTTCCCAGATGATGCTCGTTGGTGCTGATAATTATGAAGAATGGTCACATGCGTTTCAAACCTTGCTTGTAGCCAAAAATAAACTCGGGTTAAATAATGGTTACGTTAAAGAACCTGGTGCGACCTCAAAGGATCACAGTGCTTGGGTCTTCATTAATGCGATGGTCGTTTCTTGGATACGGAATATGATTGAACCGGACCATCGCAAAATGACTTCCTATCGTAAAATTGCAAACGATTTGTGGGATGCTTTGAAGCAACGATTTTTCGTTGGGAATGATGCTAAAACTTTACCAACTTTAGGCTGATATCATAGCCTGCAAACAACAAACAAGGGAATCTGTCATGATATACTTCGATCGTCTCACAAAATTATGGGACGACTTCCTTGACTGTGACACTCATGTGGTCTGTACTTGTAACGACTGTACTTGTAAGGGTTGTACATGAAATCTCTCTCAAGTTTATGACGATCACCGTAATGCAAGGTGTGCTCGGGAGTTTTAGATGGGCCTTGATCCCTGTTATGCTACCACTTGCTTTCATATTTTGGGTATGACGCATTTACCTCCTTTAGATCGTATTCATAATATGATACTCGTGTCGAACCAAAACCCGAACCTCTGGCTTTTGTGGCTCAGTTTTAGAGGGGGCATCATTCTAGTTCGGGAGGGAGTCGTGCTAATACTGATAATTTGGGTAATTCTCGTCATTGTGTTGCGTGTGATGGTATGGGTC
>JAOWBH010146828.1:0-12624 GCA_028566215.1 Silene coronaria | reverse complement strand
AGAGTAAATAGAAATTACCAAATAGAGGAATTATTAAAAGAAACAAAGGAAGATTACTTGCATAAAACTTGATGATACTCCAAATCTTTCAACCAAATATGAGATCTAAGATTAAAGTTATGCTTCTCTCTCCAAAAAACTAGGTGAGATCCATTTTTCTTAGAAAATAACCTATATATACATTAGGTTCAAAGGGGAGAAATTACAGCTCATTTCCGGACTCGTCACCGGCGGGTGACGTTTCACCCTCCGGTGATAAAACATCAAAATTGGCTAAAAATGAGAAAACAGTCATCGGGTGAAATTTCACCCAGCCAGGTGGGTCAGTTGAAGTTTCACCCTCCAGTGACAAACATCAAAAAAGCTTCATTCTTTCGTTCTTAGCGCCCAATTCGCTCCGGTTCCCGCCCCGCTTTGAATTTCGAGCCTTGTTTCTACAAAAGATGTGTAAGTACGGGAAAAAATGCTCCAAAAACAAGAATGCATGGTGTGGTGGGGGTATGGCGCGAATTAGACTAAATCTAACCAAAAACACCTAATAAGCTTACTTCTAGGTCAAGAAAACGGGTTCTAAAGTAGCAAGATAAGAGGCGAGAATTAAAGTTATCACCCGACAATGGCGCCAAATTTGATAAGGCTAAAGTCATGTCACCTAAATCAAAATAATCCTAAATACTACTAATTGATAGTTAGCGGTAAGAAGGGTCGAATACATAGGGAGGCGGTAATTAATTATTTGCCAAAGATTTTATCTGTCCCAAGGTAACAATTTTATGGGGTTTTGATTGACTAGTTTCTAATAACTAATTGCGAGATAATAAACGACGAATTCAAATATATTAAAAGGATCTAGGATTCAGATTCACTAGGCCAGTTATCTGGGGATGTAATTTATCTAATTAAAAGGACAATTAAGTTGTTTAAGGTTATATGATCGGTCAACTCAAATATTCCCTTTAAATCTAAACTTAACATGATGTCGCTATCATTAAGCTAGTCTATTCAATTGTCGCAACTTTTATTAGTCTTGACCAAGTCATTGAAAATCCTAACTCGCAAGACTAATTAATCAATTTTGATCAGTAATCAATTAACTAGAAGAAGAACCACAATTGAACAACAACCTATGCAATATCACAATCAATTCATTAATTAATCCTCTTCTTACAGCCTAGATCCCCTTTCATCCTAGATTATAAATTTAACTACTCATAATAACAAATTTAACGACATTCAAATAATTAGAAAACATAATTAAAGGCGTGCAAAAGATAAGCAAGCAATTAAGAAACTAGAATTGTATTAACAATAACAAGAGTAAAGAATAGAACTACATAACTAAAGGAATTTGAAGAATTAAATTGTAGATCTGAAAATAATATATATAACCAACTAATCTAATAGTTTTTAGGAGTTCTAAACTAATAAAAAGTTCAACCTAATTATTGTGTAGGAGTTTCCTATTTATAATAAAACATAATAATAAAATAAACCGATTTAAGGAAAGCTTTATAAAAAGTTCTTCAGACTAGGATACTCGATAAAGTATTGTCACACTCGATCGAGTGACTTCGACAACTTCAGTTTCTTCGTGTCTTCTCTTCTCTCATTATTCTTGATTCTCTGACTTGCCAACTCAGCGGTGCTCTATTTCACTCATTTGTTCCACAAATGCATCCATCCTGCATTAACGTAAATAGCATATAAATGACATATAATAGCACAAAACCGTCTCAAAAATACCTAAGAGGATGCATAAATATGTATATAATTAGAACTCATTATATGTATTTAAAAAAACTCTGAAGCTATAAAAGATTGGTTGGAATATGGTCAACTGAATATGGACCACATTGAGGGAAGTAGCTGCCAAGTACTAGCTTGCAGACGGACAAACACATCGGAATCTCTTGGGTTATTATTGAATATTGGTGACAAGATCTTCTTATTTTCTTCATATACTGTTATTATTTTCCTAATTATTTGGTACAATATCTAATATCGCTTTATATTACTTGTTAATCTTTTACTTAATTTGTTAATTTCTTATTTAGATCATCATGTTTAGCTTTATTCCACATTTGTATCTTTTTAATGTTAGCATGTTTACTTTAATCATGAGTGAGTAGTGATCATGCTAGGATTATACGAGGATTAAGATTATGATTCGGGGATGATTATGAGGGTAGATTATGGTTTTGGTTCTACGCTTTGAAGTGTTTGATGAAATGTTTGATTGCTTGTCTTTCATTTCCATCAATCTATTCACATGTCAACTATAAGATCGAAAAATTTAGTTGTATAAGAATCATGTTTAGATTAGTAGGAACCATTAGTGTACGCGACAGTTAGCTATTCGGACTTAGGACTATCGTAACACCGAGAGGACACTAGTGGAGTATTATAAATTGTGTTTGATAGCCTCTAAAATGACACCTATCAAAATGACATCGTTGTCAGGGATGATGTTGATGTGTGTTTGATTTGTTGTTTTAGGTCTATTTTTAGTCGCACCTTTTGTCTTAGAGAACCTAGTTCCTGAAGGTATTTCTAATTGTTTTAGTGTAGTTCACTTTTATGCTCGGGAAAGCTTCTTGTTAGGAGCATTTACCATTCGATCCGGAGATCGAAAGAACTCTGCAAAAGCTTTGACGAATCTTCAAGGATATCGAGATATGATCTTCCTCTACAATGGAGGGACCTAACTCATTTGTGGAGAGAATCTAGTGAAAGAAGGAGTATAGTTGGGAAATTTGGTAGTTGAGCTATAATTGTGGTCGAGACCTTGGAGGAATTTGTTAACATGTTGCATATGATGTTTTCTGATGTCTAAAGGTACTTGTTGCTCCCTCAACATAGGTTGTAAATGACTTTTTTTTTTGTCAATTTTTCAATATATTATTACACTAGTCCAACAAAAAAGATGATTTGTGATGCTTTTTGATAACTCGTAATACGACATTAATGAGTCCGAATGGAAGTCGAAGTACGATTGATTGAGGATGGATAAAGTTAATAAAGAGTTAAAGGAGTTCATGATAAAGAATAACTAAGAAGTATAGGAGTACAATATAGTCATGTAAAGTATAAAAGAAAGACACGTAAAACTTGGAAAACCCAAAAACTCAAGGATACAACTTAGAATTTCTAGAGGTGGTTATAGGTTAGTGGGTTCGGGTCTGGGTCAAGTCGGGTCGGGTCATATCGAATCAGCCTACCCTTTTGGGTAGGGTCGGTTTCTGGCATCATCGGGTCGGTCATTATCAAGTCCGGTTACTTTATCGCATTAATTTAATTTTTGAACACTAAATTTAGTTTTTAACCATTATTTGGTTTAATTATTTCATTAGCAAGTCAAACATATCAATCTAAACTCAAAATCTTTTTTCATTTTGATCAATATTAAACTTAATATCTGTCGGGTCAATATCAGGTCGGGTCTGGTTCTAGTTCGAGTTCAAGTCACTGATCATCAGGTCGTGTCGAGTTCTATCGGGCAGGTTAGCTCGGATTCGGGTCCAGTCACTCTGGTTGGGTCAGACTTTGTCAGCTCTAAAAATTTCCCTAAAAAAGATAGACCTTAACACCCAAATTAAATTAAATAAATGACTATAGAGATGGTGATAATAATATTAGCCAAAAATAACTGTCCATTATATAATTGAATGTCATAATAATATATTAAATTGTTAAAATGTTGAAAAATAAACTCTATATTCCTTAGTCTTAAATCTTTCAATCCTCGTTATATTATTTGGTTAATCCTTAATAAGTGAATTGAAGCATTAAAAAGACACGCACATATGAAAAACCCACAAAATATATCCTTATTATAGCCCACAATATTGAATAGCATGCCAAAAATATAGGGAATAATATACATAAGTGATAAGTGAAGTGTGTGAAGAAATGATTCTCATAATGGACAATTAATTAATATAGTAAAATCAAATAAGGCTTTCCCTAATTGATTGCTTACATAAATTAATCACTTCATATTCGCTCTCATAACTGTAAATTTTGTCCGTCATTAATCCTAATTACAAGTATCTGAATTTTAATTTTTACTTTTATAATATTATTACTTTCTTCCTTTCATCATCTTCTTATCTTATACTCTTTCTCTCTATTCTTTCTTTTCGCGAACAACGACCTATAGAAAAGAAAAAGGAAAAAAACCCAAAACAATAAGGAAAAATACGCCGTAGAGCAAGCTAGCTTTAACCCGCCCGAGTCGACTCGCTCCTCTACTCGTTCACCATCTTTTCGCATTTTTCCTCAATCGAAACGTTTCGTTACTCAATCCAATCGCCGTTTCTTCTTATCCAATCTATGGCGCTTCTTTCTGCATTTTGTAAGTCTCAATTTATTATTATTTTTTAAATTTTTTTATTTTGAATTTATTCACCGAATTAGAGCTATAATTGTAGCTCGATTGAAATTATTGTTATGATTTATGTTACCAATTGTAGGGTTGAATGCGGATGATTGTGATTATTGTTGTTTTTTCCAGGAATTATACGGTTATAAGTTGAAAGGAATGCAGCTAGGGTTTTAACAAGTTAGGGGTAAGCTTCATGTTCATTTTTTTGGGGGGGAAACTAATTTCGCCGATAATTAAGTAAGAGAAGCTAGAAATTGTTTAGCTGTGTGTTGAATTGTTACTAAGGAAGAGATATATAACCCTAAGGAGGGTAAAGGGGATAATGTGTATGTTCTGTGTGATTCAAAAGTGGTCGCGCAGGGTTGCTACAATGCTGCCTTGGCTAGTCATCCCACTTATAGGGTTATGGGCTTTATCACAGTTGTTACCGCCGGCTTTTCGATTTGAGATTACATCCCCGAGGTTGGCCTGTGTGTTTGTCTTGTTGATTACTCTTTTCTGGTATGAGGTTTTAATGCCTCAGTTGTCGGCTTGGAGGGTTAGGAGGAATGCCTTTCTGAGGGAGAGGAAGAGGTCTGAGGCCTTGGAGTTGCAAAAGTTGAAGAAAACCGCTACTAGGAAGTGTAGGAACTGTTTGACTCCATATAAGGATCAGAATCCTGGTGGGGGGAAGTTCATGTGTTCTTATTGTGGCCATATTTCGAAACGACCGGTTCTTGACTTGCCTATTCCTCCTGGTATGTCTAATTCTGGGCTGATTAAAGAGTTGTTTGGCAAAGGTGGGAAGCTATTGAATGGGAAGAACTGGTCGGATAATGTTTCACTTTGCAATCAGGAATGGTTAGAGAATGGTAATTGGGTGATAAATGGGTCTTTTCCAGTCAAATCGTCGTATCCGCCTCAAAAAAATGGTGTCTTGTTGTTCGGAAGAAGCGAGTCATGCTTGTCAGAGAAGTCTTATTCTGGTGTTTACTTTTTTGCTTGTAAATTGTTGATGTCATTTCTGCTGAGTATACGGTGGCTTTGGAGAAAACTTTTTAGAATTAGGTCATCAGAAGATTCTTCGACTGATGCTGATCATAGGATGCTGGCAAAGAAAGGTGAAAACGGCAGCACAGGTCCTGAGAGTAGAAGTGAGAAAGCTCGTAGGAAAGCTGAAGAGAAGAGGCAGGCTAGATTAGAAAGGGAACTCTTGGAGGAGGAAGAGAGAAAGCAGAGAGAAGAGGTCGCGAGATTGGTCGAGGAGCGTAGAAAATTGCGAGATGAAAAACTAGAAGCTGAAAATCGTGCTAGGGGAACCTCCTCACTGAGGGTGAAAGACAGTAAGAAGGAGGCTGAGAGAAAAAGGCAGGAGCGGAGGAAGGAAAAGGACAAAGGATCTAGTAAAAGCAATTCTGATGTGGAGGAGCTGGACAGAAAAGCTGGCAAGGAAATTGAGCGAAAACGAGACACTGAAAGAAAGAACGGGAATGACCGACGAGAATCTCCAAAGAATGGGGTAGATAGTGTTAAGGTTCATACTTCTGAGTCGGGGCATGGAGCAAAGGGTAGTTCTCCAAATAATTTTAGCCGAGGAAATGTTGGTTCCAGATACTTTGACCGTATGAGGGGTACTTTTTTGTCTTCATCAAAGGCATTTACTGGCAGTGGTTTTTTTGGCAAAGCTGCCCCAACTTTTACCCCTGTACCTAAAGAAGTGAAGCCTAGCTCTGTTGATTATTCCTTGTTTCCAAATAACAGGCGTGATTTTCATCCACTGGAGCGTCTGCCTGAAAATAATGGTGATGACAAGGTCAATCTTCGTCCTGTAAGTCACTTCACTGTGTAATTTCTGAATATGTTTGGCGGCTGGTGGCTTGTGGCTTGACATCTTATTTTCTCTCTTTTTGTCTTGCTCTATGCACTATATGTCTATATATGCTGCCTTTTTGTTTTGGTTTGTAGTAATTGTCAACTATTATTATTCACCATCATGCTGACAACAAAAAGCAACTTGGCACCAGGTTTCTGCTGATTCTCAACGTAAACCAAGTCAAATGTCATGGCATCACCTATTTGCTAGAGCGTCGCCGGCCAATTCTAATGTAATTAGCAGACCCAGTGCAAAATCACAGGCAGAAGGTCAAAGTCCTCACATACCTTGTTCAGTATCATCTGCACCGCTTTACGATAACCCCATTGATCTGCCATCTCCATTTACACTACCGGCCTTTTCAAGTGGTCCTTTGGCTAATAGCGTTGGCCTATTATCGGCGACAGATCCTCTGTTTTCAAGTACCTCAGATAGGCCTCGTGATCTACTACCAGAGGAGCCAGAGCTTTTCGAAGACCCTTGTTATGAACCCGATCCTGTATCTCTCCTTGGCCCCGTTTCAGAATCACTTGATAACTTTCAACTGGATCGTGGTGGTGGTTATGTGCAAGATGAATTTGGAAAATCTTGTCCTCTGATCAATGTTTCCTTGTCGTCGGATGTTGCCAGGCCATCTCCAATTGAATCTCCTTTGTCACGACTGAGAGTAGCTGATGAAAAGCAGAACAATTTCGGACACTTTGCCGGCAGTCCCAAGGCCCTTGATATGCATTCTATCCCTGCTTCTGACTTGAATAATAACAATGATATGGGAACATGGCATATGTGGAATTCATGTCCCCTTGGTCCAGATGGCTTAAGTTTGGTTGGCAGCACGTCTAACTGGATTACCCCTCTTGAACGGATCAGACTGAAAAATGAAGAGATAACCCATCATTCCCCGCAAAAAACTATGGCTTCATTATTCTCAAACAATGGCCATATTGTTTCTGGAACACAATCTTCTCAGAAGGTCATCATGGGAAATGCTCAAAACAATTCCGGGTTTGGTGCCTCTATTCCTAACTCAAATGATCAAACTCCATGGTTGCAGAAAGCTTTTTTTCCTCCACTTTCAGTCAGTGAAAGCCATCTTCCAATTAGTCCAACTGAGGGTGCTTCTCAGAATAACATGGATTATTGGAGTTCCAGAAGGGATGCAGTGGGTCATGCAGTTGATTCATCCACAGCCGGTTGTTGGTCCAAGTGAGTATACTTATTTGCATGATCTAAAGTAGTGTTTTAAGTCCCTAAATCTCAGTGTATATGGAAGATGTCAAAGATCACAAAACATAAATCACACATTTTGATATGATTACTTCTTTATGTGATATGGTATGTGGTAAAAACTCTTTATATGTATGCTGTGAGCTGCATTAGTGTGTATCAATAAAAGCTTCATTGCCATTAATGGATCACTTATCATGTTAGGATGGTTAATCAAAATTGCAAAATATTGGGATTTCACAGAGTGTGTTTGGATAGCATTTGAGGAGGAAAGGGAGGGAAAGGGAGGAGTCTAAGGAAAGGAAAAGAGAGGGGAGGAAATGGAGCAAGATGCTCTTCAATGTATGTTCCCACCCTCTCTCCCTCGCCTTATCCATTATTATTAATAGTAATGGGGAAAGCATAGAAAACACGTGGTTGCATGCTTTCTTGTATAATGGTATACTTGCAGAAATAAGTAAATAATCAGTTTTGTACCACCACTGGCAATGTGTCTTTTTTCTTCTCCCTTTTTCTTGTGCTGGCAGGAAAAGGGCTGCGGTCGTCCACAATACACTGTTGGCTGCCTGTGTTTATAAAACATCCTTGACACCTTACGTGCGCAATTTCAGAAGCATAATCTCCAAGCTATTTGTGTGACATTTTATGAGAAAGTTGTTGGACTCAGTAGGCTGATTGTTGTTTTTGTTCACCTTGTCATTTTTATTTCAATACGTCAGGTCTCCTTTTTTTTTTTTTTTTTTTTTTAAATTCAAAGCAATTGTTACTCCGTAGTCCCTCTTATTCATTGGAATTGCCCTCATTTTCCAATTTGCTAACTTTTTTGATACAAATTCTCCTTTTATTGTTACTAACTTGTATAATCCACTTGTTGAGCTTCACTATTCGCTCATTTGGTACGTAATTAAACTAATACCCTACCCAACTAACATTATGAACCCTAACATGGCCCTTAATACCACTATCAGCAGCCAGTGACACCATGTCCCAAACCACTGCTGTCGGTGTGTTGTTAAGGAGATGCAAGGTTGCATGAGAAGGATGAGTCTAAGAAAGGTCGCATTAGAGAAGAGACTCTAGGGAGGTGTGAGGTTGATTTAAAGTAGGACGAGGCTAGGGAGGTACAAGGTCAAATCGGAGAGCGGTGTAGGCGGGTGGCTATGGGTGGTCGAGTTAGAGAAGGGCAATGCTATGCGTCGTCAAATGCTTTCCTGAACCCGGACGTGAAATTTGGTGGAGACTAGAAAGGCAGAGGTGTGAAGGCAGAGAGGAGACAAACAATGGTGTGTAGGTGGCAGGGGAGAAGTAATGGCGTGAGGGGGAAAGGTTATGGTGGTAGGAAGGGTATTAAATGTGAAGTGTGGTACTTGGTGGAGGGGAGGAAAGGTTGTGATGGTGGAGTGGAAAAAGGTGGTGATGCGGGTATAATTGTTTATATAGCCTTCTTAGTTTTTTGTGTGCAAATGAAATGGGATAATTCCAAAGTATAGGAGGGAATATAAGCTAATCTAAGTGTCCTAGAATCTCTGTTTTTGTTGAATTTCGCAAAAGCATTGTTGGAGATAGGGAGGAAAATTACTTGTTGAGGAAAGAGTCTTAATGTTGGCCAGCTGGGTCAACAGAGAATCAAAGATTGTGCATTAGCGGGGGATTCGGCTCAACCACAGACTTGAAAGTGCAAGAGGTTGACGGGAAATAAATAACGAACGAAGAGGCATTCTATATGAAGTTCTAATATGAAACTTCTCAAAGGGTTTTGGAGTGAATATTCATAAACTGGGCTGTTGTAATTATTTCAGTGAGGTTTTACAAGCTGTCTGTGCCCAGTTTCTATCTTGAAACATGTTTCTAAATTTTCACAAGAAGCATTGTGAAAGCAGCTTTTGATGATAAGATGAGGGCGTTTAGTAGACAGCATATTTATATCCAGCTTCAAAGTTGACTCCTCTGTAGATTAATTGGGATAGTGATGATGATGATCGTTAGCAAGAAGTTGACGTTTTTTTTTTGTTTGCACATTGCGCTCTCTATTGTGTTTTGTCTTCAGCAGGTGGTAGCAGAGTGATATGTGGAGCAATATGGATCAGGTCGGTTTGCTGCTGAAGTAAACATTAAGACAAATGCCAACCACTTTCACCCTCTCTTTTCTTCTTAAGCATGTCCTTAAAACCTCTACCCCATTTGCTCTATTGTTGTCCACTCCCCCGCCCATCTCCGTAAGAGTTTCTGAACTCTTTCTGGTGGGGATCACAAGTTTGCCAACCGACCTATGTTCAAATAAACCTCTCCTTCTCCAGCTTTCATTTCTATCTTTTAGGGCCTCCTATTGGCCAAACTCACTCTTAATATTCCAGTTACATCTCATTCTGTCTGCCGTTCTAGGTCCTTCTATTGGCCACTTGCTAACTCCTAGACCAGCTAACTATGCACCACCGACATCATACATCATCACTGCCTCCTGATGATTATTTGGTTAGTAGATGTCATAAGTCCATAATTCCCGTGTCTTCTGTTGTCTCCCATCATTCACTAACACCCACATGCCACATTTTTGATGATTCTGATGAGCTTGTTTGAAATATTTGAGGATCTTTCACGAACATGAAGGTGATGGAAATTCTGGTCACATTCTTAACTTTAAGGTCATAGTATGCATGGTGCGTCACATTGCTTCATGTTGGTATCATGGCTTGCTATGAATACACAGTTACACTCTGTAAGAGTCACAGTGTTAGCCTTCCCTTTCTTATTTTTATTTTATTTCACTTTTTAGAGGAGAGAAAGTCATGGGGGTGGGAAGAATAGTGGAGAGCTTGATTGGGGATGAAAGTTAATTTTCAAGGACTAGAAATATCAAGTAGGAGATGGTGTGTTAAAAAGGACATATCCGTTTTTGGATTATGAGTATCATGTTGCAAGGGACCTTCAATCTGTTGGCGAAACCGCCGAAACATAACAGCAAGAAAACGTACTAAGGTTGCATATACTTGTTTGTCAAAAATTTCAGATCCCTCTTTAAATTAAACGGCAATTGTTGTGAGTTGTGACAACTTCAGTCAAAAATTTCATGTAATAAAAAGCACATTGCTGGGATTGTAGACCTTTGTAGTTTCTGGTAAATCGGAATTTTATATTTCAATAACTTTCTAAAGATTGTTTCACATAAGTAATCTGGTTGAGTTTCTGGATGTTAGAATTGGAATCTTGGAAAAGCTTATGTTTGGATAAGGTGACAGGCCATTTTATCTTGGTTTATTTCTATTTTCATGTGCTAAGGTTTAAACAAATTCTACTTTGGTGCCCTCTGGTTTTATTATTTCCACGTTGGTGACCTAAGGTTTGGCCTTTTGGGGTATTCCTACTTTGGTGACTGGAGGTTGAAATTTCTCTTATATGGTGACCAAAGTAAAACACAGGGCAACTAAGTGAAAATTATCTTTTAATCTTCCGGTACGTCTTACTGTAGTACTAAGTTTGATTTCTACAGCTAATTATTCTGAAATAGAATCCAATCTAGAATAGAGAATAATCTCCACTAAGGCCAGCTATCATGTTTTAGGCAACAAACTGTTGTGGTGGTATTCTATTCGTTCATGGACAAGTAGGGAAAACTCTTGTAATTTTTGTAAAAGTTGTGTCTGTGTTACTTTTGTGTCGATCTAAGAACAGTATTATCATTCACCTGGCATTTTTAATTAGGTTTTCCTAAGGTTGTTCAACTGCTAATGTGTCTGATAATGCTTGTTAGCATGTCATGCAAGTGCCTTCTTTTGGGTCGGTTATGTCCTTGGATCTTTCAGAATGTTTTCTTTACTTATTTATTTTTGTCTGATAAGTTTTCTTGAAGGCATTAATGCAAACAAACATAATCAATCAGGTAAATTTCCCTACGAAAGTAACATCAAAAGAAACATAAAAGATTAGAAATATTAAAATAAAATAGCTCCCCAGAAGGCTTTCTTGTCCATTAATCTTCTTGTTGGCCTCCATGATCTGGTGTCATCTAGAGTATTTATCTACATATTCAGTCATTCAGGTAAATTCTTTTTCTATTTTTTAGCACAAAGACCTCTGGTATCTCTTCCCAGCAGGAAGTTTTGTCATCTAAAGCAACTCTACGTCACACGTTCCAGACCGTCCCTACGAATGAATAGAACAGTTCTAGCCAAAAGCTTTGCCTCAAATAATTTCAGAATCATGCCTTCCCAACCCTTGTGAATACTGTTCTTGTACTCTCTTTGGTAAGATATGCCAACTTCTCCTTTGTGTTTAGCTTTGGATATAGCCCAAACTAAACAAGATTCTTATAACTCGCGGCTAACCTTAGTCACACTTTTTGAAGCTATCCATCCACTCTATACTTTTCCATGCTTCTTGTTTGTTATCAAGGAATTTAGTTCAACCATCATGATTAATTCATATTGGATATAAGGCCGCCTCCATTTGAATTTCATCTATAATTCAGTCATTCCTAAAACTTGAACCCTCCAGTGCTTTTGAAGTGATGCCGAGGACAGTCGCAAGAATTTATCCACAAGTTTGCCCAATTATGTTTCCTCCCCCACAAAAGGAACAACATTCACTGAGAAATTGTTGTGCACTATGATACTTATCGCCAAACACAGTGATTTCTTGTAGATATGAAATTGCTTCCATGGGAATATTTTGCAAAAAAGATCTAGAAGGATTTGGTTGCAAATAATAGTTACCAGATTCACTATGAATAAGCCGTCACTGATTTGTAATTCGCTCTTAAAGAATGAGTGTTTTATGTATTTTCAGTAAGCGACTAGTTAGAATTCGCACTCAATGATTCGCGATTCGTAGGGTACCCAAGCGAATTAGGTAATTTTGGTTATTACTCGTTGCATATTCCGTTGTCTCATTTCGTTGTTATTAGTCATAGTTACAAGACACTTGTACTTCCCGAATCTGTAATTTCTGAAATGGAGAACCATTCTGCTGTAAGATCTTAGGAGATGAATTGAATTTGTCGTAGTTCATCAGTATCGTCCACAAAACTTCAGCCATTTCTTGTTTTCTTGTAAAACAAACAGTTTACTGACTTTACTTTCTTTGTTCTTTCGGAATCCATTTCTAAGTCACATCCTTGGTGTGATTTTCCTCTAGATTTTTTTATTGTGTGGTTACCGCGTTCAGG
>JAOWBH010146817.1:0-12624 GCA_028566215.1 Silene coronaria | reverse complement strand
CATAAGTTTCAACTCGAAATTTCAAAATGTATGTCATCTTGAAACTTAAAACGACGGTAAGAATTAAGACAGTCTCACAGTGTGGGCTATGAATTTATATGGGTTTGCAATCAGATCATGTATGACAATAAACTTATTAATGGACTCATGATTTGGTGTAGTGTAGGTAAAGGCACACAATCTAAGCTAAGATCAGAGAAGGTAAGTTGTTGATTAATCATTAGGCTGTCTACTACAATGGGACTTCCCAAGTTGATTGCTAAACTCAGCAGCTTGAAAACAACCTCAACCTCGACTACTGATTGGCAACTATATGACTCTTGGCTGGTGAGTATTTTACATTCCAACATATATACATACATACATATTGTTGGTCTCAATGTCTCATATGGAGTATGAACTTAGCGTGAGACATGGCCTAATAATTTAAGATTGTAATAAACCAGAAAAAACATCCATCAGCATTAGATACATTTCAAGAGATGATGTGTGCAGCACAAGGGAAAACAATTGCAGTATTTTTGGATTATGATGGAACTCTTTCACCTATTGTTAATGATCCTGACATGGCCTTTATGACCGATAAGGTAATTAACATCCTGAAACAATCGTCAATTCATCAAAAAGTTATATGGAATAATATAGAATGTGATTTTTTCACTGTAATATTCAATTAATTAAATGTATGACGTGGGATGTACGATAACATGGTGCAGATGCGGACAGTGGTGCATGATGTTGCTTCTAGTTTCCCAACTTCAATTATAAGTGGGAGGAGCAGAGATAAGGTAAATACTCCGTCTTAGTTCATCTTTGAAAATAAAGTCCTAATCAATTAACCTTGATCATGTGTGTGTTTTTTGACTACTAGGTGTATGAATTTGTAAAGTTAGACAACATATATTATGCAGGAAGCCATGGAATGGATATTATGGCTCCATTGCACCCATTAAAGACCCTTAATTTCAAGTTTCATGCTAAAGCACTTGATCGTAAGGTTTGTCATAGCTTCCAGCTCTCTACAATGAATAAGCTTGTCGTGCAAAATGGTCGCCGCGACCTGATCTCTAGAATTATAACATATATATGTAAGAGTTTCAAAGGATATCGAATGTGACATTTTGAAGTGGCGATTCTAGTCTAGAACAAACAGACGCCGTAAGAGTCTTAAAAGGATCATCACCTGATCTCATACCACTTCAAAATATGGCTGATTATCCTTTTAAAACTTACATATGTTTGTTCTAGACTAGAATCGCCACTTCAAAATGTCACATTCGATGTCCTTTTAAACTCTTACATATGTTTGTCCTTTTAAACTCTTTGCGACTAAATTTGAAAGAGTAAAGAAGCACACCCGATCAAAAATTCTAGAATCGTCACTGCACTCAGATTCAACACAAATACTTTAAAAAGTTTTAAACAGTACTGTGTATTGTGTAGTTACCATCTTATGCAATATCCCCTTTCTCTTGTAGGGAAATAAGCTTGCTATCTACCAACCAGCAAACAAGTACCTGACTGAAATCAAGCAGGTAAACACTCAACATCCAAATTTCACACTATTATCACTAAAGTCCTTAACTATTATTTGGCAATTGGTCTCCTATAAAACCGCCGTATGGTACATCATACTTAATTATTGTTGTTATGAAATAAGGTGCGTAGAATTAGATGAGGCTGTCGTAAATGAGAATGTTATGGAATACAAATTTGTGCTTGAGCAATGACCGACTTATGTTTGTAGATACAGAAATCTCTAGTAGAGAAGACGAGTGTTATTGAAGGTGTCCAGATCGAAGATAACAAATTCTGCATGTCGGTCCACTTCAGAAATATGTTAGATCAGGTAAATTTTCTACTAAGGTTCTGTATAGCTCCTTGCCCAAATTCATGGCTCACTCAATGCTTCAAAGTGCAGGATTTGAACAAATTAGAGCACAAAGTTAACTCGGTACTAGAAGAACATCCAAATTTCCGCTTAACTCGAGGTAAAAAGGTACTGTCGCGAGAGCATCAAATACAAGTTTTCAAAAAAAAACATGGAACAAACTCTTCGTGATGTGAATCTTACAGTTTCTCGACTGAATCAGGTGCTAGAAATACGACCTCCTGTTGATTGGGATAAAGGCCATGCTCTAGAATATTTGCTTGACAGCCTGGGATTGTCTTCCTCCAATGATGTTCTTCCTATATACATTGGTGACGACACAAGTGATGAAGACGCCTTCAAGGTATCCGTCTATTCTCGACTAATGTCCTCTTGTAAGACAGACGAATCTAAATAACTGATTCACCATATACTATTGTAGGACTGTCTTACCCATAACCTGTACAACAAATTACAACTTTTTCTTATCATGTTCTGAAATCTAATTTAGTTTTGTGAAAACGTAGTGCATACATCAAAAGAGACAAGGCTACTCTATCATTGTGACTTCCATGCCAAGAGAAACATGGGCGTCGTATTCCTTGTACGACACATCCGAAGTCATGCTATTCTTAGAACACTTGGCAAAGTGGAAGAGGGAACAAGAAGGCAACTCCTAATCACACAAGGCATTACATAGCAGCAAGACACTGTTGCTCATCATCTCAGATTTGCTCAGCCAACCAAATCTACGAGAAGTCGCTATTGACAGGCAGCTATATATGGCATTGTTTTGCAGCTCATTGACCCAACATGGAGTACACAAGTAATGAGAAGAAGAGATACATCTTCTACCAGTTTTCGGGTCTTAATATTCAGTTCTGATCAAATACCAAAATGTAGCATCAGTAATGAACGAAAAAGATCCTACTGATTACAAGCACCCCTTCTATATCTGTCCTTCCTAAATGTACATCATCCAGATATATAATCGTATTGATTTGCTTATAATTAAAAGAGTTCGTGTCTTTTATTCAGCATTTCTCTGTAGCTAACTGTCAATGTCTAAGACTAATAAAATAAAAACATAATAAGAAAGTCAAACTGTCGAAGAAAAGATTAGCATTTATAAATAACACAAATTTGAGCATTTGGCTTGGTCTGAAAATTAGTTGGCAACTTGGTGTAAAACAGTTTTACAACACAAATCAATCAACTAAGGACTAGTTTCACGAAATCATGTACTAAGTAGGACTAAAAATATGCTTCATTCAAAATATATTGAGCGATTAGTGACAGCCTAACGTGATTGAATGTTCGATCCAAAAATTATTCTACTTACCTTTGATCTTAGTCATCTTACAATCTTGGAACTTTCTTCTACTGAAGTAAGTCATGCTGTACCTTTCCTCAGAATCAACCCTGGTATTCTGGCATGTAGTGGAATTGAGGATGAGCAGGGCAGATATTGACCACAGCCATCTTCCAGGCGTCATATCTACTTGGTACGCAACCCAGGGACATTTTTTAGACCCATTTTACCAAGCACAACCTTAGAAATAGCTGGGGGGCTATCAAGCCCCATGCTTTGGCTAAACTCATTTGCAAGCTCGACCAGTCTGGCTTTGTCACGCCCCACCATCTTGTTAGAGTTGTAGTACCCGAGCCATGCCTGGTATGCTGCTTCCTTGTTCTTCATCTCCACTTTGGATAACGCACGATCCACCTAGTGTCAAAATTGGGTAATATATTATGAACACAACTATTAAGACGAAGAAAACATCACAGACAAAAATAACTTGATAGAGCGCTAAGTTATTCAGACTCAGCTGCAAGTATCAGATATCAGTATGTGTCCAAGGGTCATATCCGACTAGGTGGGGGGGAAGAGGGGGGGATTTTGGCCTTAAATGAAGTGTCAAGTCACTCAAGTGTAAGTACCACATGTATTACTTATGAGTGCCCAGCATCCACCAACTTAACAAGGGCACACTTTGGGAAATGGAGATTGAATAAGATCACATACTTTCTTCCTCACATCAGGATCAACCATTGGCGGTGTTGCCTTGCTGATGGGAAGATCCTTGATAGTGTTCAAGAAGGAATCCTCCCAAGGTGCAAGTAGGAGTATCCCTTGCCCTTCCTTGCCTTTGCGCCCCGTTCTGCCAAGTCTATGAATGTATTGTTCCCTATCAGAAGGCAATCCCACCTGCAGATGAGGCAGTCTATTAAAATCACAAGTAAAAGAAGACTGGTATAAGGAATAGTAATAATATGTCCAATCGCAAAAAAAAAAAAAAAAATAATAATATCAGATTCCATGTGGTTGAGAAAGCATTGATAATATTACCTGTATGACAAGTGAGACATCTGGGTAATCAACTCCACGAGCTGAGACATCTGATGTTACAAGGATAAGACCCTTTGATTTGCGGAACTCGTCAGATACTCTAGTCCTGTAACTCTGAGGTTTCCTTGAGTGAATCTCACGGACATTCAAGTTAAGTTCCCCAAGAAGATCGGAAACAAGTCTTGTCACCATAGCTGTGGTGCAGAAGACAAGAACCTGCAACAAAAATGTCAAGAATCCACATCAAAACCTGCAACAAACTTGTACCAAGCATAAAAGAACGTGGTGTAAAACTTGTCATTTACATGTAGTGTTTGGTAACGTCTCAATGAGTTGAGTCCAAAGATCTAAAGTCTAAATTACTAAGATACTTGAGTAGGGTTTCCATTATAGATTGAAACACATAAAAATCATTTTTTTCACAGAAGCTAGTTTCCTTTTGGCAGAAACTCATGTCTTGAGAAAAATTGGGGGTACTGTTCTGGGGTTTAACATATAACTCAAAAAAACACTCAGATATAACAACAAAAAATAATTTGTATTACATATAGTACCTTATAGTTCACATCATCGGCAATATGATCTTTAAGAATCGCATAGAGTAGGGGGAATTGGTTCTCCAAGGGAGCAACTAAATGCATCTGCCTGACCTGAAAAGTCATTACAGTTTAAGGAGTCAGCAAAAACAACTTATATTGGTAAAAAGTGGAATTTCTTGTAAGAGCAAGCTACCACAGAGCAGCATACCTGTGAATGAGTTTCCCCGGAACCTTCTTGAACTGTGTTGATATATTCATAACCTCTTTTCAAAGCAATGTGGCAAATTTGTCGGACCTTCAAACATGAATGTTCATCCAATATATCACATTCATTCCATTAATCAATGCCCTTTCAACTAGCTAATATTATTAGAAAAGAAACTAACCTCATCAGGTATAGTGGCTGAAAAGAGTAGGGTTTGTCTTTGCTTGGGAACTGCAGCAACAATTTTCTCAATGTCTCTGCGAAATCCCATGTCTAACAAATGATCAGCTTCATCTAACACAAGTACTTTTACCCCCATTAACCGAGTAGCAAAACCAACAGTATTCTCAAGATGATCCCTGAGCCTTCCAGGTGTAGCCACAAGAATCTGTGCAGAGAATTATATTAACCACCTATCCTTACATACAATTGAACAATATAGAGTTTCAAAAAATATGACTTGATATATCAATTACATCAAATGGCTCACTGGTCAGGTACTTCTTTTTATTGTCAAGTATTAGTCGCTAAATATTCTCGACACAATTTTCAGTATGAGTCATATATAAACAAGGGCAAGGCTACGTCATAACCCTCCTTATCCCACCATATGCGGGAGCCCTTGAGGCGCTGGGATAATGTCGTTACTAGTGTTGTTGCTGATATATCAATTCCAGCCTAGCAAGGCGAATCTCTATCTAAGAATGTTAGAAATTGATTTTTGACAGATGGACCTAACTGTTACATTTGAAATTTCAGTTTGTGGATCCTAGGCTTTTTTGAACTCCATTTAAATGTGAGAAGTGCAAATTCAGAAACAAACGGTTACAATTAGAGGCCTACAAGTTTAAATGTTTTGCTTTAATAAAAACTCAAAGGTCAAAACCTTGTACATTTGAAGCACAATGAACTGACCTGACAAGGATTTGCCTGCATGCGTTTCTGCTCAACTGCAGGTCTTGTACCTCCAATCACTACTTGGACGCCAAGAGAAGGATGATATTTAAGTAAGGTTTTAGCTTCTGCAGCTGCTTGACTAGCAAGCTCACGAGTGGGGCATATAACAAGAACAAGAATTGGTGGTCGCTTATCATCACGACCAGCAGGCGGTGTCTTTATCACAGCTTCAATGGACGGAAGCTGAAATCAAGAACATGTCCCAGTAAATTTTGAGGAAGGAAGAAGGAAATTTCAAACAAAGTGAAGAATGGAATTCAATCTCAAGAAAATAAATAGAACACTTGTAATTAGAGGAAGTATATATTACCAAAAAGGCTACAGTTTTGCCTGTGCCTGTTCTAGCCTTAGCCATGACATCCTTGCCTGGAGAGTAAGGAAGAAGTCAGAGATAGTAACTAAACAAATCAAAGGAAGCATAGTAATAAATATCTCAAGTAAAAAATGTAAAGATTAGCAAACTAAATCCTGCACATGTATAAACACAATACTAATAAGCTAAGAAGTGAAAAGTACTCCATGAATATAATCATTCAGACTGAAGCCTCTCTTCTACACAGCTACCGACTGTTTTTAATTAACAGATTACTAAGAGATACATTACACCCTTTAACAAGGGGTTATAGATGATGACATTCAGAAAACACATGGCTTGAAACAGATTTATATCAAAAAATTGATGATTGGAGTATTAAATAATTCGAGAAAAATCCATGACATTAACATAGTTATAAACCGCTTTTTTAAAGAATAGCATAACTGCATAAGCACCTTCCTGGACACTTCTCTGCTGAAGTGAGACAGAAGGTATTTATACAAAAGAGCAGCCTGGGTACGGAATCCCTCATGAAGGTGTCAATACCGAAACAAAGACTATTAGCCTTCAACTGTATCCCCATGAAGTAATCAGCACAAGCATAAGAAAGAGGACATATAAGTGCATTTGTAATACACATAGATAAAGTTTATCACCCCCTGGTACTTGTTTTAATGGCAGTGTCCTTCTATAATCTTGTCAAATAAGGTGGCAGTACTACTCTGATTGTGGGTTGCACAGAAGAGTGTCTCTCACTGACCTTCTAGAATAACAGGAAGAGTAGCTGCTTGCACCATGGTCATCTTCTCATAGCCAACATCCTTGATTGCTTTCAGCGACAAGGGTGAGACTGCGCATTGATCAAACCTGCAACACAGCAACAGTAAAGAGCTTAGCATCAAGAAAATCATCAGAACCCATTTTTCTGTACATGTTAGCTGTAAAACAACAACATCACCCAGTTTGAAAAGTATTTATTCCATGACGCAAATGAGTAGCTTTTGTTTTTATGGTGGAATTGAGGCTTGATGAAGATATATGCGGAGTATTCATTTTACCTTGCATACCCATATTCAACAATTGATACTCCAACATAGTATGCCCCTTACAATGAGGCTCAAAATGATAGCAACATTTACATAATTACATCCTCATATGAGCGAAACGAGAATATTAATACATAACGAATAGAAAGATACTCCATCAACTCTTAAACCACACATTTCTCACAAGGTACACAGTAGCCTCCATCATCTATCTCTTAGGACTCTTACCCATACGAACAACAATATCACAGGGCCTTAGTGGCTCCCACATGTGACGTGTGTCAGGGTAAAGAAAAAGGGGGTCAAATGTACACAGTCTTAGCATTATGCACACACGGGACCCCTAATGAAAAATGTGTTGGAAAAAGCAGACATACTAGAAGCAAACCGATTTTAGTGAGCCATTTTACTTCATTCCATTAATTTCAACACAATAAGAAAAACAATATTGTTCACTGCATGAGGGGTAACACGGCTAATCCATAGTATCTAGACTATCTCCGTTTCAATCTTTTACATATTCCAACAAAGAAAACACAACAATACAAATATTATATAGCACACTCCAACAATAACAGAAGTTACAGGATAGACAGCAAACCTCGTCTCGCTAAGGTAACTATCGTCTGTTCCTGTAGAGCTAGGTGCAGAACTCAATTTTTCACCCTCAGTTATACCCCTAACCCAGACTTCTTCCTCTTCCTCACTCTCATCATCCTCATCCTCGTCACTATCATCATCACTCGTCAAATCCAAAAACCCAGCAACCGCTTTCTCATTCTCCTTCCCTTTTTTAGTCCCATAAACCCCAAACTCCTCCTCATCCACCACCTCTTTGTCCGACACAAAAGCTGTTCGTCCGCCACCACTCCTGCCTCCTCTACTACTCACCCTCCCATCTCCTCGTCCACCTCCACTCCTCGCCCCAAATTCCCTCTCTCTCCCCATGCCGCCCTCTCTCCCCCCACTCCCCCTCTCCAATTCACCTTCAAACCTCGAATTCCCACTCGAACTCCTCGAGGGAGATCCACTACTATACGAATTACTCCTCATCCCACCACTCCTCCCAAACTCACCCTCCTTATTCCCAAACCTCGAACTCCCACCACCACTCAACCCACCTCTCCTATCACTCCTCCCATACTCACCCTCCTTATCCCCAAACCTCGAATTCCCACCCCCACTCCTCGAAGGCCCTGCATTATCATAAGAATTACTCCTCATCCCACCTCTCCCGCCACCTCGCCCACCGCCTCTCCCCAACTCACCCTCTCTCCTCCCAAACCTCGAATTCCCACTCAATCCACCTCTCCTATCATTTCCCCCAAACCTCGACTCCCCCCTCCCCCCGCCTCTCCTATCATCCCCCCCAAACCTCGAACCCTCGTCATACGAACTCCTTTCCCTACCACCACCGCCATCAAACCCGCCTCTTCTCCCTCCCCTACCAAACCTCCCAGAATTCGCCACCTCATCATCACCATTACCCCTCCTATCCTTCAATTTCCCCTTTAACCCTCTATCCCCATCCTCCTCATCATCCGTAACCGCCCCGGCCCGAAACGAACTAGTCCTAAGCCCACTAACCCATTCACTCAACTCCTCCTCATCCTCAATCAAACTCTTGGCAGCACGAACCTCGGTCCTTGCTATACGACTAAAAGAGCGAGTAGGAAACCCTAAACCTAAACCTAACCCTAGAGATTGGTATTTGAGTTTAAAAGGGAAAATGCGGCGGAAAGTGGGGAGGGAGTTGGGAGAGGAGTGGAGGAGCGTATTTATAGACATTGGAGAGAGATGGGTTACCGGAAGAGACGGGCAGCGGAAGCGGAGTGTTGGTGGACGTAGTGGCATGTGATGACCGGGGGTTGCCGGTTTCCGGTGGATTTGTTGGATAGGATAAGGCGGTTGGAGAAATGGAAGAAGATATTATTTGTGAGGTGAGATGAGATGAGATGAGAAGGCCAGAGAGAGGGTTTAGGAAGGGTTTTGATTTTAACCGCGTTTTTCAGGTTAGCCGCTATGGATATGCTGTAAGCCTGTAACTCTATTACTCGGTACTTTTTGTAAGGTGACTTTGTGACTGGTGAGTAGGGTGAATTTTCCATTTGTATTCATAATATAAGTCGTTTTTAGTAAAAAAAAAAAAAAAAAAAAATAATTTTATTTGTCATTTTACACTTTTAATGTATTAAAATGGTATTTTCATTTTACAAAACACAAACAAATAGGGGAAAAAGGTAATTTATGTTATTCTATTGATGGAAAAAGTTTATTCTTTTTATTTCCAAGGAGCATTTATAAGTTATAACCCTAATTCCCTAAGAGTACCCACAATACAGAAGATTAGACCATGTACAATAGAGAAGATGATTTCATCCTCCTATTTTTCATCTCACCTCCTATTTTTTGGCACATAATTCTCTCTTTCATCCACTTCATTTTCCACTAACAACATCCTCTTCATTTCCTCTTAGTCTAAATTTATCTACAATAGAGAGGATCCTCTTATATGTTATTTTTCTTATTTTAATTACATTTTTCAATTTTTATAAAATAAAAATAAAAAAAGATATCCACATGGTAAAAATTGACTAGTAAGTTGGCACAAGGGACAAGTTTAGTTTTCCTCTAAAATTAGAGGAAAAAGTCATCTTTCTCTTACTAAGAAGATGTTAAAAAAGTCTCACAATAGAGAAGACCTCCTCTTAGATGAGAGAAGGTGCTGAGAGAATCATCAATCCTCTCTATTGTACATGCTCTTAGAGCACCCATAATTAGGGGTGTTCAAAATAACCGAACCGAAAATTGAAAATCGCGCATTTTTTTAGGTTTGATTAACCGAACCGTTTAGACAAAGCGGTTCAGTGAACCGAACCGTGAAGTTTGTCATGGGAACGGTTCGATTTAGGTTCGCTATATAAGAAAACCGGTTAACCGTCGAACCGTTCCATTAGAAATTAAGCAATAAATAAAAATATTATATAGGAAATTTGTTCTCTTGTTTCATCTTCTTAGTGCATTCAAACTCAAAAAGTCAAATTTATTAGTAATAAAATATATCAACTTAATTTTATGGTTATGTATAATATATATTGCAAAATTTAATTAAATCGCTTGAAAAAGTAAATGGAAATTGAAAAAAAAAATATACATAGAACGATTATCAATTAATCGTTAACTGAACCGCTAATAACCGTTCAAAGTGGTTAACCAAACCGCTTATGACCGTTAGAAACGGTGCGGTTTAGGTTCGGAGTTTGGCCGAACCGAACCGAATTAAATTAGCGGTCGGTTAACCGAATCGCGAATGAACACCCCTACCCACAATAGAAATGATAATTTCTTCCTCTTATTTTCTCTTTCCTTCTATCTTCTTGACACTTCACTCCCTCTATCATACACCTCATAATCCACTATCTACATCATCTTCATTTTTTCTACATCTATTTTACTCCACAACAGAGAGGATCCTCTTCTATATTAATTTTCTTATTTTATATTTCATATATGAGTCACTTTATATTAGTTTATTAATTTACAAATCAATAAAAACTAATTTATTAATCAACATGACAATTAAATAATAATTTGTTGGCACAAGGGCCTATGTGTTTTTTTCTCTAAAAGTAGAGGAAGTACTCATCTTCCTCTATGTAAGAGGACATCCAATATGGTTCCAAAATAGAGAGGATGTCCTCTTAGAAGAGAGAGAAGGCTAAGAGGATGCTCAATCCTCTCTATATGGTTCCACAATAGAGATGATGTCCTCTTAGAAGAGAGAGAAGGCTAAGAGGATGCTCAATCCTCTCTATTGTGGGTACTCTTAGACCTCTTCTTAATACTCTCTTTTCTTTAAGAGAACATCCTCTCTATTGTGAGACATATCTTACACGTCCTCTTAGCAAGATGAACATGAGTACTTTCTCTAATTTAGAAGAAAACCAACATTAGTCCTAGGCAGTAGTGCCCACTAGCCAACCATGATTTGTTATGTGCCCAATAATTTATTTATTTATTAAGTTTGGAGATTATGTAAGGGAATAATAATAAGAGGTTCCTCTCTATTATAGTTTAAAATAAGAGGAAATTTAAGGAAGGGGATGATAAAATAAAAAATAAGGTAAATGAAAGAGAAATTGAGGTGTCATAAATATAGTGAGAGATTGAAAAAATAAGAGAAATGTAACATTCTCTCTATTGTTCATGCTCTAACTAATAATATAACATTTTCCAATACATTCTTAATTCTTAATTGTTGTGAAATGAGCTAAAACGACTTATATTAGGAAACAAAGAGGGTAGTGACTGGTGAGTTCTTCGACAAATATCTTTGGAAAGGAAAAAAACGAGGGGCTTTAGAACTTGATGTATCAATCTTCGAAACTTGTATATCATCATTCTATATATTAATCTTCTAATATCCCTGCTGACATGGCATGATATTAGATTCCTTTAGATGACCTGTCATGAATTATGAGATCCACTAAAAAGAAAACGCAAGTTTCACTAATTCGCTAATAAAATGACTTCTTGACTATTGACTATGGCTTCGTTTGGTTGCCATACATGAATTAATTTCCCATGATTTTACAATACACATGAATTTCATGTGAATTGTCTAAAACTCATTTTGTTGACATCCGGGAGTTGAATTAACACAGGAATTTCCAATTAACTAGGGGGCTAGGTGATCAAACTCCTCCATTATTGAGGAGTTGGAAATTCATGGGAAAATGAAAATTCCATGATTTGGAGTAACCAAACATCTTCTATTTTTCCAAATCATGAAATTTTCCAATTCACCCATTTTATGGGGACAACCAAACGAGGCCTATGAACACCATTCACATCACAATACCATCTTTCCTTTTAAAATACATACTGACAGGTATCACAAAAGATTTCTTCCTATTGTGGTTTTATTACTCCCTTGGCTTACGTAATTATTAATGTTATTTACAATAATTACATAATTACATAATTGATTGGATAAACTAGAGATGTAAACCATTGGTTATGAATATCATGTGGTAAAAAATACTCTTACCAAAAACAAACAACAGTAATGGTAAAAAAAAAAAAAAAAAAAAAAAAAAAAACCAACAAATATTTTTGTAAGTGATTTTTAAATTACGATGTGAGACGGTTCCGTAATGTGAAAAGACAACTTATTTATTAGCATTACATTAATATATATATTTTATTTTATTTGTGATTGTGTGAGATGGTCTTCTTAAAAAAGAAAACAATTTATTTATTAATAAAACTGAATGTTTTTTCTCTTTTACAACAATGGATAGTTTAATAGTTAAGGCCGTCTTAGTGACTTACTAAGTAG
>JAOWBH010146805.1:0-21437 GCA_028566215.1 Silene coronaria | reverse complement strand
AATTATATATAACCACAAACTATTATGGTTATCTTTTTACTTCCTTACGGAAAAAAATTCTAATTAATGAAATAGGTGTAACTAGGGTGGTAGGAATTACTATAAACATGATCTTATATAAAAAAAACTTAGCAATTAATAAATTGTACTTTACTGCAATTTATCTGATTTCTCAATAAGTTGTTTCTATAGTTTAGCAATAAACATGTCGTATTTCACTATGATAAAAAAAAAATGTGTCTAAATGTACCTTCTCATAAGAAACTATTTCCTTATTGAATTAGATTATTGAATCCTAAAAAATGTAAAGTATGAATAGAATTTGGTCTCCTGAAAGGCGGCCTCTCAATAAGCTTATTGAGAGATTATTGTACAATCTTAAAAAAAAATGGTACTAAAGCTAATAAAATAGGTACAAATGATGATTAAAAATAAAATGTGTACATCTATTATGTAAATAGGTACAAAATTACTATGTCACAATCAACAATAATAGGGTCACGAAAAACAAATAAATGGGTACGAAATATTGATCTCTCAGTAAGTTAGTGAGAGACCGTATCTCCTAAGTTTTGTCGAATTAATAAATATTGTAATCTAAAAACGCATGGTCAATATATCGTTTACTTTGTCTTTTCATTTCATATTCTTAATTAGTTAATCATTCACTTGAAATATGTTGTTTGTTGTCATTACTCTTAAGTTTACCTTTATTTGCTTTAAATTAACTAAGAATGTGCGAGTAGATCTTCTTCTAGAGTTTAGGGGGATCCCTTTGTGCATTAGGGAGTTTATTTGTATTAAGATCATTGAAATTTTGTTGGGTAAATTGTCTCATATTTCATGGATGGTATGTGTTTGTTCGATTGCCTAAATGAAAGTTTGAGTTTTTCATTATCTTGTTTGGTTGTCCTAAAGCGAACGCCTAGATTTTCATTCGGACTTCATAATTTTGATGGAATCGAGCTAATAGAGCGATAGTTCATTGGCATTGATCTAAGGGATCTCTTTGGCCGATGGGTAAAGACCGTACCTAGACAATACGGTCAACAACCAATCCATTTCACGTGTCTTAACTCGACTCTTCCTTCTCCACTAGAGTGATCTCGACAATCCTAAATCTTTTCCCATCTTTGATCAAAATCATCAACTTAGTTTGCATTTAGTTATTGACGTAGTTTAATCTACAATCAGTTCATAGCCTAACTTATTAATTAATCAATCAAATCTTGTGTTTTAGACTAAACTTAAACAAACTAAGTAGTAATCCTACCATCCTTGCATTCGACCTTGGTTACTACCTATTTAAGTTATAAATTGTGTTTGATAAGGTATGACGACTAAACCCGTATCAGGTTTCCCGATTGGTGGGGAGACCTTCTCATGAATGCATTCCATGCCACCAGTAGATATTGACCGAAATATTGGGCTTGCTGCAAAACGAACGCGGGGGAGTGGACATATTACTCGTGGTTGTCTCGTGGCTCGTGCTAATATGATGTTGCTAACATGTGTGGTCGGTGGTGCATCCACTTCACGTGGGTCGAATTTATATGACGATGAATTTTTGGATGTTGTTGATATTTTACCTAGTCCTGTTGGCATGCGGCGAATGATGAAATGATAATTGGGTGAACATAATAATTCCGTTAATAATCCTTTCACTGACATTTTGCAATATCTAGGATATGGCCAAGTTGTGTGTGGCATGACTCATGCCTCTTTCTTAGCCTTAAATATGACTAGTTTTTTCCATCAAAGTAGTGACATACCAACGTTTCTTTGGGTAAAAAGGGCAAGTTCCATTTGACGTCTTCACGGTGCATAGTTAGCTCCCTAGTTTTTTCCATCAAATATGATTTTGCGGATTGTAGTCCCATTAGATGATGTGTGATATCATAAAGAGGTCAATCTATCTATTGCAATAACAACAAACATTGTATTTTTAAACATGTTTTCTACTTAAAAGATGAAATATGTATTATGAATACATAAGAGAAGATAAAGAAGGCACAAAGTAAAACGAGCAAAAATCAAAGACAAAGATCACTGGCTATCAAGAGGTCAAATACCATGAAAAAATTGGTTCCCAATAAAAGAAAATTGACAATTACACCCTTAAATAATCCACTTTTCGAACATTACACCCTTATAATTTTTTTTTTTTGAAACTTACAACCACAATATTACTTCTGATGATAATTTACTACCACAACTTAAACTCCGGCGGGAAATTCATGCCAAATTTAAATTTTAGCAATTAAGTTGAATTTTTATGTCGATTTTACCCTTACCCTAGACATCCTTCTTGTTTATATACTCATGTTCATATTCATCCATTACTTCTATCTTAATACACATCCATTATTTCTATCTTAATTCTCCTTAATTATCCCCTTTCTTGAACATCATTTTTCCCCAAAATTGAAATTGAAATAATAGGGTTTTTCGATTTAGGTAGGATATCCTCAAATTTTTCTGTGAATAGCTCTTCCCCAGATTTTAACAAATAACCAACATCCATTACATCTAAACACATTTACATGCATTAAAAAATCGAAAATGAGAGTAGAAACTAATTTTACACATAAACCCTAAAATTTAGTTCAAATAATTAAGATTGCTAACAATATTTGGGGATAATAACAAATTTGTTGTACCACCATCAACAACAAAATATTGAAGAAATTAGGGGAAAAAATTTCTAAATTTTATTGGATTTTGGGTATATGAATGCAGTTTTTCAAGAAATTTGGGGCAAAAATTTGAAAAATGGTTGAAGTGTGTTGAGGAAGTTGAAAGGTTTTAGGGTTAAAGTATTTGAGAGAGTATAATAAGGTGAGAGAAGGTAAAATGTTTGGGTAAGAATGAAATAAGCGCTCAATTTAGATGCAAAGGTATATCGGTCAACTTTTTGCAAATTTCACCGGAAAATCCATTTTGACGCAATATTTGAAGAAACGTGATATTGTGGTTGTAAGTTTCAAAAAAAAAGTTATAAGGGTGTAATGTTCGAAAAGTGAATTATTTAAGTGTGTAATTGTCAATTTTCTCTAAGTTTAATTTAGTCAATTCAATTTATCTATATTTTCAGTTCAAAAGAATAAGATCTCGGAAACGGAAACGGAAACGGAAACGTATAAAAGAGTTGGCTGAATTAGGTAACGTAATAACTTACGGACTAGGCCCAATATCCCAATACTGCGAACCAAACCCTTTTCACAAAGACAACACTTAAGTTGCTACTCCATCTTCTCCTCCTATAATCACTGCGCATAACTTAACCACCGTCGTCATCAATGGCGCCGGCAGAACACGCAACACTTCAAAACGGCATCAAACTCGCCGTCAACATCATCACCACCGATTTCGGCAACCTCGTCGCTGTAATTTCCTCTCTCTTCACCTCACTTTTTTTTACCGTTATTTTAATTTTAAAATTGATTATAATTTGATTGTGTATTTCGATTTTGTGCAGAAAGTATGCGAATGTTTATTACGAAGAGGATACCTAACAAAACCGCAAATATCAAAGTATACGGAACTCCCGCAAGACAAAGTTAAGACTTGTCTTCAGGTCTTAATTCAACACAATTGCGTTCAAGCCTTTGCTCTTGAACTTGAAGGTTGTTTCTTTTACGGTTTTTCGCTATTGCGATACGATACTCCCTCCGTTTCATAAATACCTTTTACTTTCGTATTTGTCGAGAATTACTAGTAGACTAGAGTTATCCATACTACCTGCTATTCAGTTATTCCCTCCGTCTCAGTCATTTGTTTACCTTTGATCAAAATATTCCTGTTAGATTTAATCTGACTAAAGGCCATAACTTCGTACTAAATTATTACCGAATCAATTATATAGTCCACGTATATTGTTTTTAGGCCCATAATTCTTACAATTCCTCGCAAAGAATAAAAATGCTAAACAAATGATTGGGACAAAGGGAGTAATTATTTACGTGTTTGGTTTAGTGAGGAGAATTTCGAGCAAACATAGAAGTCAGTTGAATATGAGATTACTATTCCCTCCATTCCAATCATTTTGTTTTAACTTTTTAATTCTATATGAGCGCCTCCGCGGTGTTTTAATTAAAGGCAACAAATGATTAGGATGGGACGGAGGGACTAGGAAGTAATAATTAACTTGCTCTGTGCGGAAGAAATTAGTGAATTGGAGGGAGTATAATATATATTATAGAATGTATGAGTATATATTTTTGTGTTTCAAATTTTTTGATCAATTATTAACTAGCAGTATATTGACATGTGATTGACCTTGCTACAATGTATTTATTTTGCGCCGTGTTTAGATGCTGTAGTGTAGTGATATTTCATGTGGACTGAAGTAGCCAAAATGTAATGGTGCTTTCCACTTGTTAGAGTCGTTGGTGAGATTGTGTATCTTGTAAATCAAACATGAGAGTAACTGTTGAGCCTTCTCCATCACTTATTCAAGAATATATCAATGACGCACATTACCATCTGGATGAAAACGATGAGCCAAGAAGTATTTATAGATTTTTTTTTGTGTTGCTGTTTACGATGATTCTATGTAATGATATTGTTGGTTTCATGTTCATAGGTGGTGCTAGAGATACTACAGTGGTAGAAACTCAGTATATGGCTGTGATTGACAATATTATTCACCGTTTAAGGTTTGCGAAGTTCATAACTATTGTCTCCAAGGAGCTGGATAAAGAAGTTAGTAACTTTGACGCGTTGCTTCATCCCTACCTCACTCATTACATTCTTGTCATGATCGCAACCAAGTTATAAGTTGTCACTGAAACATAAGTGCATTTACTTATTATTGCAGGCTCGAGAGATTCTGGAAGGATTGCTGCTGCATGGTCGTCTTACACTGCCACAAATTCTTGACAAAGCTATGGAAGATGCAGGCAAGCCTATATGCATGCTTGTCATTTATTTCTTACTGAACACTATGATCGTCAGTGTCCAGAGTCTCCAGACTACGATTGATGGAGTAAATAGTCTAAATTTTCACTGACTGTACATCAGTTTCCATTCGTCATTTTTTTACTACAGATGGCTATTGCTGACATAGAAGTGATACCGGTCGCAGTAGAGGTTCTGGTTTCGTAGCAAGGGTAATATCATTGATGATAAATTGATAATGAATAGTTAAATACCCCAGGGGCATTCGCTTGAAGGTAAAAGCTGGTTAAATGAATAACTACTCATTATCTTTCTAAAATGGAAAAGTTATTCCACAAACAACCAAAATAACTATATCTCCAACTACTAAATGCCTATTCTAACAATCCGAAAAGGGTGCGAGGAGAGGCTAGGCAAGTGACTTCCTCCATTATGGAGGAAGTGTTATTCATGGGAAGTTCTACTTCCCATGTTTTTTGTCAACTAAACAAGACCCTATATTTGCACTTCTCATGAATTGCAATTCATGTGGTTCTACGTGGATAACCAAACAACCCCTTAAGACGATAATAGTACATTATTGCTAGTGATATACTGCAAATAGGAGTAAGAAAATAGATTCTAAAAGGTGAGAGAGCTGTGAGTTAGGCAAAAACTTATAAAAAGGAACGTCCAAATGCAAACAAAAAATGTTTGAATAGCAACACCAATCTGCTCTAACTATTAGCCATAATAATATTAAAATAACGTGTTTGTAGTAGGATTATGATGTTATGATTTTTCTTGTATTCAAGCTGTTTTTTCAATGCTATATCTTATTTTGATCATTGATATAAAATTAAGGGTACTAACATAATGAATTTGTGTATTAAGAGCGAACCGTGTATTCGTGTAAGGTATTCATATTGGGGGTACTGTGAATCTTGTAACCCTAAACTGTATGATAAATATTTAATTCAGAATCTGTTTTTGATGTGTGTATATCGTCAGATAATAGTAAACTGTATACTATATCAATTATTTGTCTTTTGTGTTGTTCTCTCCTGTAGTAAATTTTGGGCTGTTTCACACCTTCTGCCTTTCATTTGTCCTTCCATAAGCACTTTGTGGTTGGTCTTTGTTAGTTGAAGTAGCAGTACTGGCCTTCAAGGTGGCTAGGATATGTTGTATGTAATCTTTATGCGAAGAATGCATTATTATTTCTCTATTCTGTCTGGGCCAGGGAATGATGCCAATCGAGATGCTTACAACGAAAACTTTTGTAAACTTGTGCGTAGCCGCTTTGTGGAACGTTCCCCTGCTGCAGAACCATTTATTCCTTTACCAACTGACGAAGAGAATGCTAAGCAATCACGTCCAAAGGCTCGTAAGGTAGCTTTTGTCTCTTCTTTCCCTCTCGTTTTCCGTTTGGAATATTAAAAATAGACATTTAATAGTAAAACCAGACATGCATTCCTCCATAGAATAGAACTGAAAGTGTGAGTATCAAATTGCAACTACAGCAGGTACCACTTTTCAGTGATTAGCTTAACTTGTGGGCCTCCTCCAATTCTGTACCCTGTTTCCATCTGCCCTCTCCTTCTTTCTCTCTTATCTTCCTCCCTCACCGCTCCACACTCCGAGCTGTTTTTGCTGCGATAAGTCGTGGTCGTTTTTTTGTCAGTGTTTGTTGGCGCCTGAAGGATGTGTTGGTGGCGTCTGAATTTGAGGAAGGAATCTCAAAACTTGGTGACATGATGTGAGAATCCTTTTTTAATTGTAGTGAAATGGGTCAAATTTCAAGGGAGGCACCTGGACCTATCTTGGGCGATTTACAGACGAATTTCTGGGGTAATTGGGTTCAATTTTGCTGCGATTGTGAAGCATTTCTGGATTTGTTCCAATGTTGCTTTAAATTTTGCCGCAGTGAGGAAGCAACGGATGGAGTGTTGAAGCTTAGCAGTGGTGGTTTTGGGAAGTTTTTGAAAGTGGGGAGGGAGATGGTAGTCATGGAGGTCAGGCAAGGTGGTTTTGGGCTGACTAAGATGGTGATAAAGGGGCAGAAACAGAGGTGGTTTCTGAGCCTGTTTTGAGGGAGGACAAGTGTGGCTATGGTGGTAGGTGTTTGTAGTATAATGGGCTACGGTGGGCGAGAAAAAAGGAAGATATTAAACATTTTGCAAAGATATAAAAGTCATTTTCCTATCCAATTATATCTACCAACGGGCTTAGATTGTATCTGTGGTCGTTCTCACATTTCTAAAAGTCGGCCATGCCTACACATTGGTCATTGGCACAGTTGCAGACTGCAAACTGATTACAGTTTCAATTCTTCTAAAGGGCATCATAAAGTGTTTCATCCCTTGCATCTATTAGAGGAGTTGGGATAACTGGGTAAAGTTTCACTTCGTTGTGCTTTTCGAATACAGGCTAATTTGCTTGTCTAGAATCTCAGAAAATCCTTTGATTTTAAATTTAAGCTTTGTTCTAAATCGAAATTGACTGAAATAGAGGGCTAGGCGCATAGGTTGAGCTCCGGTGCAGTGTAGTTCTAAGTAAGCTAATGCTATTGTCTGTTTGTTTCTTGTTCTCTTACTAAAGATTTAAAATCGCACCCCTTATTTGACTTTTTCTTATTCACGTTACAGTTTTTTGTCAAAGAGGTGACCCTGGAAGAACGTGCTTTGGCGGCTGCTATTCCTATGGATGCCGAGAGGTTTTCCTTATTAGATGAACATGATGGTGACTCTGACGAAGATAAAAATGGGGGCAATGTTTGTGGTTCAAAAGTTGGGGAGAAGGTTTGTTTAAACTCCTTTCCTCTTGGTCTAAGTTGACCTTACAAGTTACAATGTTTTTGCCTAATTATGTACTGCTTCATTTTGTAGCGGAAGCACGATTCAGTTGAGTTAGCTAATGAACTTGATCTTCTAAAGGCCAAAGGAGAGCCTGTTTGGCGAGTTAATTATGAAGAGTTCATCAATCGCCTGAGGAAAAAGGTAATCTCTGCTTTTAAAATATTTTTTCTATGCCTTTGGAATGCTCTTTTCTTACAACATTTCTCTTACTCAAGGCCTGTGTGGAGTATGCCAGAGCAACCTATGATAATACTGCTGCTGTAATATTGGAGTCTATATTGAAGGGAACTAAAACCACAGAAAATACAGGTATGCCTGATGACAGAAACACAGCCCTTTTAGATATAACCTTTTGAACTAATATCGCGCACCAGATGACGGAAAATACATGAGTTCATAAGATAATAAAAAACTGGTTTGATTATTTAATTAGTAAAGGTGGTGCTAAACTCCTCATAAATTGCACGGGCCACTTGTGAAACAGATGTAGCTTGTTGAGGGTGATATTGAGTTGTTTGCTACAATTGTTTCCACTTTTTCTCTTTCATCTCAGATTCTCCCACCTGAGGCCGTACTAAATTGATCCCTTCTCCTATTAATATAGCGCTCGTGATTACTTGCTAGCAGATCAATCTGGGTGAGGCAATAATGCCTTAGATGTGATGAACATATAATTTAGAGTTGATGATCATATAGTGAAATTACTGTTCTGAATAAATACCTTTGAAGTAATGAACTTATTGATCCGAACAAGTACCTTTGAAATCATGAAGTTATTGCCTTATTGGTCAGAATAGCTATTCAAATTTGATGACCATTATTGTCAGCAGATTTTGAAGCCTTGCTATTTAGTGATTCCAAATTATATTACAAGGCCTACTAGATTAATGTTATCCCAGATTTTGTGTTTTAGTGAATTTAAGTACTTTTATAGAGAAATGTCATAAGTGCAAAGTTTTATTCTTCTTTTGAAATGTTGCAAATTTTTTAACACTGAAAGCTATTAGTCTGCGACCTTTATCATGTCCAGAGACAAGAATAATGAAGGATGCCATGGCGATCAACAAACCTAGTCAGGCTTATATCGCTGGATGCTTTCCTGTCTAAAGTTGCTTCTGTTTGTATTTCTCCTTAAATTTAGAATTCTATCGCTGTGTGACATAAGTACTGCTCCACTGTGCTATCCTATGATGTTGTAAGCTACTATTCGTTTCTATGTAAGGACACACACACTTGGTTTTTTACGATATGGTTGCCAGTTGCCTGTTGTTATGATGTTAGAAAACCTCTTATTTTTGTGTGTGCTGAACTTGATATCAATCTCCTGTTGGTTATGCTTTATTGTTTGCTCTGCAGTGTCCATGTCTCTAGACTCTATTTTCGAAGAGGTTGTTAAAAATGAAGGCCCTGCTATGACCTTGGAACTAGTTAGATGCTCACTTGAACAATTGCATTTTTGTTCCGAAGACGACGACGACGGATACATCATAAGTAAGAGTTCTTCTGACTGAAATGCAGTTGATCCTCTCCCCCCTCACTGGAAGTGTGAATGAGTTAGTGCTGTATTCATTTGTTTTTTTGCGTCTTTCCAGATTTGAAGGACATCATTGATAAAGCTCGCTTAGAAGAGGTCATTTGACTTCCCTTTTCTGTTGTGCATTTTACCTTTTGAATTATCTGCTTATATATTTATTCATCCATTTCGGAACAGGTTGAGTCCCTTGTATCAAAGAGGTATGGGCGAGACGCTTTTATAATTTTCAGGTCTTTATCAACTGGGCGCGCACTGGATACTGATCAGGTAGTCTATTGTTACAGCATAGCTTCACAAAGGTCCTTAATTTATTGGTGCAGCATAATTCGTCAATGATTCGTGTAATATTTGCTTTGCTATCTCAAACAAAATGATAAATACATGTGCCGGGAGAGTAATCCTTGTACTAAGATAAGATTTTTTTTTTTGTAACCGTAGTATGATAAAGATAAGTACTGCTGTAGTTGTATTCATTCATGATATTGTGTACTGATGCTATCCTTGGTGTTTTTTATTTTTGTATCACCCTCGGAGGAAATAATTATGATTTTTGACTATAGACTTTTAGTTACCCTACTCGCATCTATAAGTACTTCTCAGGGTGAGCAAAATACCCGAGTACCTAATCTAGTATTATAAGTCCTAACTACTAGGAAGTAGGCACAATCAGTGCCGGACCAAAAGCCTATAACTATGGTACCATTACTCTTAGAGAAACTCAGGAATTGCTTGTTAATTTTGGTTCCAGTGACATTTTTTTGAACCAGAACAGATGGGTCCAGTTAAGTGGTTGCAGTTCTGGGTAACAATACTACTTAAGAAACTTGAATAAGTTGGTACTCCATTGTCAATTTTCCCTGTCTTTTTTCTCCACGTTAATCAGTAAGATAGCATGTCCACGATATTTAACTCCTGTCTCTTTTTTCTCCACGTTAATCAGTAAGATAGCATGTCCACGATATTTAACTTTGTATTTTGCTGAATGATTGTTTTCTTTTGTCAAGAAGACTCTAGATTAAGACTTGAGAGTTGTAGTTGAGTATGTATGCTGTATCATTCTTTTTATGATTTCTGACCAATGGATGTAAACTTGTAATAATTTATCATAAAGACGTATGGATGAAAGGATTTTTGAAAGAAATAACGTGTTGAGAAAAAAATTTAGGGTGCCTGAAGGGTCCCTTATTAAATTAGATTAATGTTACAATGGATGTAATTTCTTAGCTCAAAGTATATGTCAGTATAGTCATGTACTCCCTCTGTTTTTTTTTATATGTCATTCTCACTTTTTGTGATACACTCCCTTCTCTTCAATATCTCTTAAAATATAAGAAAAAATATCATGAAATGTATACTCATATAGTCATATAAAAGCTCATTCCATACGGAATTTAATGGTGTAATTTTTATAAATTTTGGACTACAATATTTTAGTAAAAATTAAAATCAAAGGGTCATCACGAAAAACAAAAACGTCATATATACAAAAACGGAGTGAGTATATAACACACTGTGTTGGTGTAATTATGATGTATATAAGCTAACTATAATACTACATGATGTCTCTTGCAGGTATCTGAGAAGACCTTGACAGACAAGAAGGATACACCGAAGATTTTATATAGGCTTTGGCAGGATGGTTTTCTTCAAATGGAGGTAGATTAGATTTCACATGTTAATTTATCTGCTTCTTTTCAATAGACAGAAAGCAGTTTAGTATTAGTTCCAGATGTACTATTTCTTCCTTCAATTGCGGTGAAGCATTCACTTGAATATTGCATATGTTACGTTAACAAGAGTTGCATGCTTAATTTTTTATTGCTTGTATTATTTCCACCTTAAGATAGTCGAGCATCATTCTCACGCAAAGATAATGCAGGCCATTACAATTAACTAGGTGTCCTGAGAAGTGTTCTTGCATTATTGAAATTTATTTGGACTTCTACTTCAATTTATTATTTTCTTTCTCGACCAGCTTATGTTTGATACCTATGGGGTGCGCTACATATCAAGAATTCAAGAGTAAATATCCTTCTATTGTACAAGATACTTTTGGAAAATCTGCAGATGTCCAACCCCTTGAACGAGAACCTCTTTATAGGCATTCTCCAGAAAAAGAAATAAAGAATGTATCAGATTCATTTGATTTAAACAATAGTTATATCTTCTTTGATGTGGTCCTCTGATTGGTTTTTATCAAATTTTAGTGTATGAATGAAATTGCTTATTGACTTCGGATTAAGTTTGTAAATCAAGGAATACTCTGTTATTTTACATGAAGTCTCAGGTGATTCCTGAAGCTGATGAACTTGTAAAGTTGCACTAGTTATCTTGTGTTGTCACTCTTCGCTAGCCATAATTCGAATCAAAGAGGGAAATTAACTACTCGCAACTGAGCTTTACTATACTGAATACAGTATGTAGGTACATATTGCCTGTTGAGTAACTTAGGTTTCATTTCCATTCCCTCTAGTTATTACCTTTTACATGATGATGCGGTCGTAACTGAAGTAATGTGAATATGCGTTTCATTTCCATGTTCTCGAAGAAAATACTCCAGAACTGCAGAGTCCAGTGTGCTTGCCCGATTGTTCTTGGGCTCTGCGCTTTAATGACTTTCTCTTGGATTTGCTTAATTTTGGCTTGTTTTCGTGTTTATATTATCTGCCCTATGAGTCTCATGAGTCTTCTTTTATTGTAGAAAATAAGTTTAACAGCAGGGCAGAAACAGACTAACATCCTCTCTTGGAGTTTAAAGATGGACAAAATTTGGCGTAAGGTTCTTGATGAGCTACACCATGCTGCACTTAATTTGAGCCTGCGGTGTACCCATGAGGTGGAAAAGGATCGTGAGGTAATATTTACTAATTTCATGTATTTTCATTTGGCTTTGAACCATGTTGGTTAAAACTTCTTCTCAACCACGTGATTCTCTTTCTTTTTTAAATTACAATTCATCCTCATCGATCCCTCTTCTGCACTTACCCACAGTCGCTTGCCCCATCGTGTGGACATGCGAGAGGGGGCACAATAAATGGGCTGTGTTTTTTTTTTTGGGGGGGGGCGAATAAGCGGTCATTTGATGCACTTCTCGAGGAAGCAGCCTCTTTGTAAGCTAACACAGCGGTTAAGTCGTGTTCGTCTGACAAGAATTTCATTTTAGCACGGAGTTGGTAAAAAAGAACAGAAAAAAAAAACACTGCTTTTTCTCGAAAGTTCCACAACTTTCTCTAATCAGCTCTTGCTTCTACAATAACTTCATTTAATGGCCAATAATTGGTCGTTTGCTCGTTACTAATTCGATTATTCCTCCTCAAATGATCTCCCTCCTACAAATCAATTTAAAATCCTTGCTATGTGATAAAATTTTGGAAGGTACTATGGTGTTCAAACAAACCCGTTGGCCTTGTTTGGAGAGGAAAAGAGGAAGAAAAAGGAAAGGAGGGGAATGGTAAGGCAGGGAAAGGAAGGAAGGGGAGGGAAAGGGAAGGGAGTAAGAGTTTTGTCTCCAAATCTCTTCTTTGTTGGATAGATTTTAATTTCTCTCCACTCCACATGCGCTCATCATCTTATTGCTAACCAAACAAAGAAAGTCACCTTCTTCCGTTTTCCTCCAAATCCCCAAATCCAAATACACTGTTAAAGACAAAGCATTCTTCTTGTAAGTTATAGATGTTTTGGCTGGATACTCGGAGAATGGTTGGTGAAATTCCCTACTAGGTCTATTAGTATGTTTCGATTAGTTTGATAGCTTGTGAAATTTAGTTGTTAACAAAAATTTGGGTTCTTGTTCTTCTGTTAAAGGTTCAATTTGGCTTCGACCTATGTAGCCAGACATGGAATCGTGTCAGACACATGTAGCCAATTTATTAAAATTTAAAATATAGACTTAGACATTAGAGTTTGTTTATGGATTGAGCGTTGTTACGAGGGTCAGAATTCTCAAACTAACTCCCTGAACATGTATATCCTTGGAAAGTTGGAATGGTTCGTTCTTTAAACCCTTTTTCCCTAGTTTTTGACAGTGGTGTTTGTAAGAAGGGGATTGATGTTGTGCTTAATATATAGTGCTATGGTTTTGCTCTTCCAACGTTTTCCCAAGTCCCAACCCAGTTGTATTTATTCTAGGCTCAGTGTTTTCTTTTGTGTGAACTCTAGATTCAATATATTAGGTCCACTTTGATACTATTCATAGTAGGTCGCTTTCTTATGCACTTATCCATGTGTCCTAGTCAATAGTTTATAGTTGCTTTATTTTAACTATTCACTGGGACGGAGGGAGTACAATGTAATGTCTTCTAGGGGGGATTTTAATATTTAATCTGCCCATTTCGCATGGCACAAAGAAGAGTTGGGAGATAACCTCCGTTATCTTTATAGAGGGCTATATTTCTAGTCTTCGTGAAAATTTGGGTGGCAAAGATCACACGTCCAACTTGTGTTCTCGTTTGTTGTCTTAGACTTGAAGTTGGATCCATGGATGCCGGTATATTTTTACAAGTATTTTATCCAAATTTGCCAACTGTTTTTTTTTTTCCAGTTAAACAACATGTCCAAGGGTGCTGACCGAGTGAAATCTAAAGAGCTTGCCAGCAGACTTCAACGTAAGAAAAACGTATATCTTGCCCTAAATTCTTCCTTATTGGAGCTAGATGATGCTATCATGCTCTTCAGCAATTTTCTTGTTTGAATGATTGGACTTGTAATTATACTTGTAGAGTGGAAACTATGGAGATGCTCTTCTCTTTACTTATAGATTTTTTTTAGCAGTGCATTGTTGGTGATTATTGAACCAAAGCCGTGTAAATCTGCGGCGATCAAGTACAGTCTTTAATTTATTGTACTGCAGTATGAATGACCCTAAGTTGGTACTTTGTTGCGATTCGAAATATACTGGAGCTAAAATGGCTTGATTCCAAGTAGCCCAAAACTTGTGAGAGTTGAGACTATTTAACTTTAGGAAACTCGAGTTAGCGTGATGGTGCCTGGTGGTGTACTGGAGTGGTGTATAATTCCACACGCTGTAAAGCCAAGTAATAGTGAGCTCTTTCCAAAACAGAACGCCAAGGGTATATTATACTTCCTCCATTCTATAATGATGTTCCCATTTTATTAAAATATACCTCACATATATTCAACAAATGGGAACATCATTAAAGTATATTTTACTTGTAGTTACTCCTTATAAGTTGATGATTCGAAACGTAAGACCCAAGATTACAACATAAACACATTAATTCTAGTAATATACATTTCACATAAAAGCAATTCGAGCTAATTATACAATGCTTTATAATCGAGTTTTCTTACGCAATGTGATCTAATAAGATCGAACTTACAAACTACTAACATTTACATCATGTTAAGCATTTAGGATCTACTCCCTTCATCCTGATCTTTTAATTACCTTTTATGTTTAAAGTATATATATAATTAAAGTTAAACAAATGATTTGACATAGGTAATAATTTACCGTAAAATATGAGACTTTAGTGTTAGGATCCAACAGAGTTAATAACTCTACACCATATACTTCACCGAAGATCATAATTTATATATTCTACATTTATGTGAACGTATAAGTTATTTGGGGATATCGGTTAATATAACATACCCCCTCCATTTACCTATTTTCTTACCATTTGACTTTTAGAGGTCAAAGTTATAAAACTTTGACCGGAAATATATTGAAGAATAATTTTTTTAATACATAAAACTAAAATATTTACATTTATTATTAAATCATGTTTCATAAAATATTATTTTCGACCAAAAAAAGTAACATTTACTCGTCGTAAATTACGGTCAAAATATCGTCTTGGAGACTGTGAAAAAAGAAATGGGTAAAAAAGAAAAAAAATGAAGGGAGCATTTTTATTTATTTATAATAAACTCTACTATCTCCACTGTAGAATAATTCTACTCGATACTCAAGTATCACATTGGTTGCATATAAACTTGAGTATACCATATGATGTAGGGTTCTAGAACTTACAAACAGGTCAACCAAGTTAGATTTAAGTCGGGTAATTTCGACTGCAGGGATTTGGATCGCGTCAACCAATAAGGTCATTTCAGCATTTTCAGGTGGGTTTTATGAAGTTAGTTGGGGACAATAATTCCGGTCAAGTTGAATAAAGTCAGGTAATTTCAATTATTGCATGAATTTGGACCGAGTTAGGTCATTTCAGGCATGAATCATTTTCGAGTGGAGCCTTACCAAGTTATTTGCAGATACCAGTTAATATGCAACAATAATTCAGGTCGAATTTGAATAGAGTCAAATAATTCAAATTTCGAATCAAAATTCAAATCCTTAATTTAGGTACAAATCAATTTGGCATTGAATATGGGCAGTCCATGGGGTCCCCTCATGGCTTCATTATATGCGTCGGCGAGTAGGCTATTGCAATTCTGAGTACCAAGGTACGGTGGACCTGAATTTTGATACATGAGAAAATCCACATATAAATCACCGCCCAAGTGAGACGCAAATGCACTTTTTACGTCTAAAAAGCAAAAGCAAAAGCAATAACACAAATACAGAGTAGCACGGACTACCTATTTCCGGCCAACTTAATTACTGCTAATTCTAACTAATTAAAGTACTAATCAACCGGTTCATTAACTACAGGCCGGTGTCTACCTAAATTATGTACGTTTTGGTCTTCCCTTTCCCAAACCAAACTTTTAAATCAAAATTGTTGTACGCCCATGAGTAGTCGCTTTAGTAGGTTGTGTATCTCATTTATCGTTATCGATAACAGGCAACACAAAGGTTATCGTACTAATACTTGTGTAATATATACTTCCCCCATTCCAATGAATTCTATACATTTGCTTCATACACACATATCAATGCTCGTTTTCTTTTGTTCATATCTTTAATTACACATTAGTAAAAATTATAAAAATTTGATATTCATATTGTACTCGATAACACAATTTAAACAAGATCCCACATGACTATTTTTTATGTTTTATATTAAAAGTTGTATCAGAAATTCTCCTCACATATGAATAATGCCCCAAAAGTAAATGTATAGAATTCATTGAAATTTAGGAAGTATGTGTTTTATACGGCGTAAGAGATTATATAACCTGCAGCTAATAGATTATATAACCATTTGTATTACAACCGGCAAGGTATAGTGTTATTTGTGAAAAAATGTCGACTTAAAACTAAATCGAGTAATCTGATTATCAGTGAATATGTCCTATATATTCAGGATCGTCTATTAACAAGTTCAAAAGGTTCTCAGAATCGTGACTTAAACTTTGTTGAGTCTAATTTATAAGCTAAAGGTTCATATTCAAGTATCATCTACAATAAAAGGAACTTCTAGAAGAGAAGTTGTTAAATTGATTTGATGGTTATGAGTAGTGTGTATGATGAGGTAAGAAAATGACAATGGTTTGATAGTGGAGTCAGGAGTGAGCGAGTGAAGGACGTAATAGTGAGTATGACACACTATGAGATATGATTACATACATATTCACCGCCGTAATTCAGATTTGACTGTAGCATTCTATTCACGTTTAACTGGTGAATGCCTTAATAAGTAGGTCCAAAATACATACTCTTTGCTGTTCTTCCCCCCTTCCCTTCCCTTCCCTTAAAAACGGAAATTCAGTCATTGCAAGCCGCTGTCACCATCACTATTATTCCCTATTTTTCCATTCACTTCATTTATTATGTTTTAGTTATTTTAAAGGAAGTGTTGAATCATAATTATCAGTATGGAAATAAGTACCAAATAAAAAAGTCATTGAGTTACATATCATCAATTATAAAACTATTACAAAAAACAGATAAAAGAATATAGAAAAACCAGTCTCTCCACAACTTAGTGAAAGATCGTATCCGTCCAGCAAGTAGTAAACAAAATTAAAATACAATCTAGGATCTCTTTCCTTAAGGATTAAAGAAGTTCATAGGCTAGTAAATTATACCTCCGAGAATATAATAGTATTGTACAATCATGTTAATCCTAACAACACTTATGTGTATATAATATTGTAAGTATTTAAGTTACATAGTAATATTTTTTTATATATCTAAATAAATCTATACCATGTATTAATGTCTGAGTTAATTATGTTAGAGTAGAAAATTACATTGTAATTTTTATGAATGCCAATATTTAACTGAAGAAGGTTGAAAACAATAATAATACATGACATATATTTAATAAACTTTACAACAAAACTTATACCCGACATCTAACCCCATTTTATTACAACGTGAAATTACTAGTTGTATAATCTATTTGCTGCTAAATTTCCAAACATTTTTAACACCATTTTACTAAAACATGGTGCGAGTAAAAATAAAACGGACATGGATATTAGATTTTCTTATATTTACGTAGATTCAGGTTGCTAATCTGTTCCAAATCTGTATACGTCTCTACATACTAGCCATAATTTAAATATGTGTGTACGTAATTCACACACCATAATACTTAATACACCATACCCGACTATTACGAAGTAGATGTGACACTCTTAATTAATTAGTCAACAAAATTGGGAAATGAGTAAATTGCTTCGAGTTGGGATCGCGTCGGTTTGGCTCAGTTATCGGTCACCGGGGATACGGCCATACGGGTCGCTTGGATTGAGTCATTTTGAGTAGCTAGCTAGGGATCAATATTAGATTATTTTCATGTCGGTGGTTAGTAACATGAATTTTTCGGTAATTCAACTAGTAATTTTTTTTTAAAAAAATTACCTTTTGAAAAGAAATTGCTTGATCATTAATCGTTAGTTAATTTGAATTAGTTTCAGTCATTTTAGGATCAACCCATTTACGGGTTAGGTGGTTATAGCCCGATCAATAACGGTTCCAACATCAGACCAAGTTTAAGTGCGATTGGGTCAAATCCGGATCTCATGTCATATTCGAGTTTTGTAATTTGGGTCAATTTAACAACACCTAGTCAGCGTTATTGGGTTGACACATTAATTAGGGCCAATTAGTTTTGTAAGGTATATATGTTCTTATGCGTGATACATTTAATCTGTCTTGCTAGGCGATTAACTTGTTTTTGTTGTGTTTTTCGTAGGGTTTTAAAACAATATATGCATGTATTAATGTTTAGATATCCTATTTCCCACGATTGAGCAAGATTTTACAAGTGATTCGGGAATAATAAAAACTAGTATTGGTTTCCAGCTACGCCCAGGCTGCCTCTATTTACCATTAAAATTTATTTTCAATTAAATAAAACTACTTTAAAATTGCATAACTCGTAAATTGAATATATATTTTTTATGTCATATCTTAAAATTACAATGAAATAAATTATGAGACAAATTCATTATTCCCACTATTAATATTTTACTTAAATCGATTAGTTAGCTAATTGTTCATATATGTTTTCTTTTGTTGTTAGTATTGTTATTTTTATTACATTCGCTATTACTACGGTTACTTTCATTACTCCCGCCGTAATTATTGTTAGTTTCATTATTGCCGCATTATATTGATAATTTAACTACTCTCGTTGTTACTTTTATTACTTTCACTACTACCGTTGCTAATATAGTTACTTTGACTATTCAATGAGTGATTAATAACATATTATTATATCCAATGTTACTACAATTTCTTTCACTACTAACATAATTATTTTACTATTTAGTCATACAAATTTAAGATGTTATATATTTATATAAATATATTATATAAATGCATTAATAATCGGAATTATTATGGAATATTATATATTTTGGAAATCTAGTTTTAGTTTTAAAATATATCTACTTATATTATTTTTGTATTTGTTAAACAATTGTATAATGATATGATGATACTAATTAATACCATAAGTGGGACATGTCTATTTTAAGGGAAATCACCATATTCCGATATTCTCTAAATTTATATTTTAACCAAAACTATATAATATTTACATTGAGGTCCCTTATTCGGGTCCACCACACAGTGCTATTAATTAAAAACTATATAGTATATTAATTTGTATAGATTTAAGTAATTACATTGAAGTCTCTTGGTTTCTGGAATTATATAATAGTATTGATTGATTGATTGATGTGTTGAACCTATATGATTTGTTTTATTCTTAATTGTTAATATTATAATTAGTAGTAATTATATATATTTTATTTTGGTGGGTAACAATTTTTTTTTAAGATGGGGTACGTTGGTGGTGGAGGTTGGGTAAAGAATTGTGAGTAAAATTAAGTTGTAACACATATTATGCGTGTGGGCTGCTTCGTATTAATCCTGAGTAGACATAGTTAAATGGTGATGTAATTACGGTATGAAAGTGTTACGTGATATTGCTATTAGTTGGCTGACTGGGCATGTTCATGTTTGATTAATACGTGAGTAATCGAAATGTGTTGGATTGTGAAGTATGTGATATGCTTACAGAAGAATTGACGTTAATTTATTATAGGACTTGTGCTATACAGTGGAATTGTTTAAGTAGGGACAATTGATTGTTAATAATAATAATAATTATTATTATTATTATTATTATTATAATCAAATACTAGACTTCTTAAGCTTACCTATACTAGTAGTATTGTCGTACGGAGTAATACATTAGAAGCACAACCCTAGGTTTCTCGCCATTCATCCATCACCTCTTTTTCTTCAATCTTTACGTTGCCACCCCCTTCCTTTCTCCTTCATTCACAACTTTAGCAACCCCGTAATTCTGCGTCGGATATCGTCTTGTGAAGGACCTTGATGGTCCGCCCTAACACCACCAACACCGCAACACAAATTCGTTTTCCTTAAACCTCAAGGTATTGTAACTTGTTTCGGTTTCTGCGTCAATTTAATTATGTTACTATGGTACTAGATAGTTTAACCAGGGTCGAAATAAGAACTAGATAGTGTGGGATATTCTCTCTATATTTACATCGTATTGAAATCGTGTTGAGTCGTTTGCTTTTAAAATAGAGGGAGCTTCATCTATGGGTCATTAAGTTTCTTGTTGGGGTCGGGAAATATTTCATATTTTGGGTGTTTTAAGAGTCGGGAAGTGGGCTGGTCGTAACAGGCTGCAATGCCCTGTTTTGACACCGTGACGACGAAGTTTCGTTGGTAATTTACACATCTTAGGGAGCGAGCTTGTACCATGTCTTAAGATGAGTATAGGGATTAATTGGGTAGAATTTGCGAGTCGTTTCGATATCGTTGCGTCGAGCGATATAGGTCCCTGTGTTGTCGTGAGTTATGGCTGAGGTTGGCTGTGGTGATGACGGTTGGTTTGTAGAGTGGGTCAGGTGGTGCGTGTAAGGTGTGGTCGGGTTTGAGTTCATGTGTGGTGTTCGTTCTTGCGTAAGGGTGACTGTCGGGTTTCATGGGATTTGTAAAGAACGAGCGGTGTGCAATTGTGTTGTATTGATAAAGTAGCTAATTAGGAAGGTGTCAATATATTTTAATAATTGGTGACTTGTGCAAGGTTGACATTTAGACGTGGATGAGATGTTATCATAATTAGTATGCTCTACGACCGTTAATTGTTTAAGTCAAGAGTGTCGGACACGTTATACTTGAGTCTGGGTTACATTTTCATTGAATATATTGTTAATCAAATTAGTTGTAAAATAGGATTATTGTTTTAATTGTACATGGTATATATATTAATGTACGCTAGGATTTGGGTAAGGACCATTGTTACTTATACTTTGCTGGTTGGATTCACGGCCGTCTCTTGTAGGTTATCTACTCAACTAATGTGTCAATGTTTATGTTTATGATGTGAATTGGTATCTTATGATTTTTTTTTTGGAGTTGAGTTATTAATGGTTATTGACGTTGTATGGCTATTATTGTTGAGCTATTATGATTATTGGTTTATATGTTTGAGTTATTAATGGCTGCGTACATCGGAGTATTATGGGTAAATCGGATTATTATGGGTGAATCGTAATATTTATGGGTGAATTGGAGTATTTACGGGTGAATCAGAGTATGTATGGGTGTTTCGGAGAATGAATATTGTATTTATAAAGTTTTGCATTCGTTGGCTTGTCATATTGTTGTTTATATATTCTATTTGACCATTGGTTGACATGTTTTCTGTCTATGTCAAAAATAAAATTGATGCCTACTTTAATTAATGGCGTCTTGTGCCGATCCAATAAATATTTCCGGTTAATTGAGGAGCAGATTAAATAGCAGG